>CABHPQ010160752.1:77273-95183 GCA_902168405.1 Peromyscus aztecus | reverse complement strand
GTGTGTGTGTGTGTGTGTGTGTGTGTGTGTGTGTGTGTGTATCTTTGTGAGTGAATACCACGTTTGCAGGTTCCCAGGTGAGAAGAAAGTGTCACAGGTGATAGGGGCCATCTGATGTGAGTGCTGGTAACCAGACATAGGTCTTCTGGAAAAGCAGCACATGTTCGTAACTGCTGACCCATCTCTGCAGCCATTTCTCCCTTTTCAAAGAGTGCTCTGGTTTGTCTATCCATTTACCATGCATTTGTCCTTTCTGTATTGCTGGGAATTGAACTAGGGCCTCCTGTGTCCTAGTCAAGAACTTCACCACTGAACTCTACCCCTCACTCATGGTTGAGACTCTTAGAGGCTATGGAGACTTCTGACGTTGGAATACCTGCATTTGGCATTATGAGATGACCATGACTGTGGGAAATGGGGTAGACTGAATGTTGTGGTTTGAATGTGAAATCCTTCCTGTAAGCTCCTGTTAGTCCCCACAAGTTGTAGAACCTCTAGGAAGTGGAACTTTGCTGAAGAAAGTGAGTCACCAAGGGTGGCCTTGGGGTTTTATAGTCCAGTGCCCTTTCCGGTCTGCTTCCTGCATGCTGGTGCTAACTGATGTGACCCAGGCACCTTAGACACCTGCCACCAGGCCTCCTGCACCGTGATGTAGTGTCTCCTCTTGTGGCCAGTTAAGCCCTGCCCCCTTAGTTGCTTCTTGCCAGGTGTTGGTCACAGCACCAAAAGTGAACTGATCAGTAAGTACCTGCAGCATCCAAGAGGCATGGTAGTGGAATGGCAGCTTGCACAACACGGGTAGGCCTTGAGCCCTGCTTCACAGTGAAGACCAAAGGCAGAACTTCTGTGCTTTCATTGCTGGTAAGTATGAGGTAGAATTTTAATTCTGGAGAGAGATACAAAGCGGAGTCTGAACAGTTTGGCTGTCCTCTTCCTGTGTTCTTTCCATGTACAACTAACTGGTCTGTTTCCCCTAGAATGTAACTGACCGGGAAGCACCATAGTGAATCCTGCCTGCTTGAAAGTGATCATACACACCTCTGCAGCTTGTCACCTTCTGACTGTGGACAGCTTGTCACCCTCTGACTTATGTACACTGTGTCTGTTTTGTAAAATGAAGATAATAAAAGCATCTGCCTCATGAGGTGTTAATGGGGACTAAATGAGATTATATTGGTAAAAGACTCATCTACAGTATTAAATTATCTACATCATTCAATTTCTTGCCATTTGTGTATTTCCTAAATAATACGTTTGTAATTCTCACAGGAAAGTTGCAAGAGGTTAACAACAGAGGTGTGCCCACCTACCTGCAGTGCTGTGGTGACCACTGTTTAACTGTGGTGCAACTCTTCAGGGCATGGAGAGATTGGGACTGGGAGGTAGCCCCTGTGCTGTCTGCTGGTGGTGCAGCTTTTGGCCACATTTACTTCCATGTGGCCAGAAGTACTTCAGATGCTGGCAAGGGCCTTAGCCACTGTGGACTAGGAAAGTGGTGTCAAGGCCAGCAGCTTACAGCATGGCCTTTCCCTTGGCCTGAGTGTGTCTGAAAAGACCAGGACTGGAAAGAGGCACTGTGCCTGGCCTGTGGGCACATTCTCCTCAGGAGCTTTCCTGTAGGGAGAAGGGAAGACTGAATAGAGATCTTA
This sequence comes from Peromyscus aztecus, assembly GCA_902168405.1. Classification (NCBI taxonomy): domain Eukaryota; kingdom Metazoa; phylum Chordata; class Mammalia; order Rodentia; family Cricetidae; genus Peromyscus; species Peromyscus aztecus. The sequence continues at coordinate 93,534 of CABHPQ010160752.1, read as the reverse complement.
ATAAACTAAAGGCTTGCTGCTGCCTTCCCACTTTCTCTGCACCCTGTGGCTTGGCAGCAAGCTCTCTGTTGCTCTCTGCCTTCCCAGGAAGGCTCGGGGTCCAGAGCTGACAGGTTTGAAGTGTGTACCTTCTCACAGGCACACAACTGAACCTGGTGTAAGAGCCCCCAGCTCTAAGTCTTCCCTGCATCGCCAAACACTGTCTTCAGTGTTTTCTCCACCTGTTTATTTCTCATCTAGAGTCAAATCATCCTGTTTGAAACATCCCTATTGAACATGCTGTGTAGTAAATTTCACCAATATCTGCTTGCTTCCCTTTAGTGTACACAATTTCTGACTTGTAACTGAAATGTAGATTCCAATGCTCTGCTTACAGCTGATTGGTGGACAAAAGTCTCCACAAAAAATGGTTTTCTTCAGAGTTCCCTATTCTGTAGACATCTTCTATGTAGACAGTTTTAGAAATGCAAACTGACAGCTGTTTTCAGAATCTGATTCTTACCATTGATGACAGGGAGGAGGCCTCAAGGCTGAAGCGGGCTGGTGACACTCAGAGGGGCTTTCCAGGGATCGTCTGGAAGCCAGAGGTTGAGTGTTTTAGAGCAGTGTCAGAGGCAGGAGCCATGCTCCTAAACCACTGAAAAGAATCCTCCTTTTCAGGCTTTGTTCTATACCTTCTCTCTCTACATTCTCTCTCCCCACAGATTTGGATGGTGCAACTCTGACTATGACTGGCTATTGAAGAAATACTTTCTGGGTTGCATATATTCATTTATTTCATGATAGTCTAACAAGCAGTGGGTTTGTTCACACTGACTTGGGTGAAGTGCTGATCCACAAATGTTGTATACTTTTGGAATCTGGAAATCAGAACTATAAATGTCAGAAATTTATGTATGGTTTTCAAAATGCCTTTCATTTTACATCTAAGTCAGAGTTCGAAGAAAATTACATTTTCTTGGGGCCAGTAAGATGATGTCAGTAGGTAAAAGCTCTTTGCTTTACACAGACTCAAGGATCTGAGTTCAGTCCCCAGAACCCAGATGATGAAAGACGAGAACTCCTGAAAGTTGTCCCCTGAGCTCCACATCTGTGCTAAGGCTCGTTTGGGCCTGCACTCAAACATATTTCCCCCCCCCCCAACACACACTCTACAGATATACACACCGCCACACCACACACACACACACACACAAACACACACACACACACACATTCACATTAATTTTCTCCTTACAGAAAGTACTGAAATCTTGGGATACCGCAGTAGTTTTCACTGTTTTTAGAAAGGCCATCTGCAAACAAGGACCAGATAATGGATATTCACATTAAGGATGAAGTCTTTTGGCAGGAGACAAATATACTGACTTGGGTCACTAAATGTATATCTTGTGCCCAGCATTGCAGAACACTGACAGTCTTCTGATGGGTACTGTTCCTTGTCTGGCTCACCCACTGACCCCCAAGGAAAAGAACTGCTTATTGTCTGCCAGGATGCAACCGTGACTTTTTTCCAAGGTGGACCATATATATAGGGATCAGTGAGGAATACCGCATATACAATATATGTAACTGCTATATATACAATGTGTGTAAATGGCATGTATATTGTAGTCTGTCTGTCTGTGGGAATTATATTCCAAGACCTAGTAGGTGCCCGAAACCATGGATAATATCAGATGTGTGTATACAGAGAGAGAGGTTATATACTCATATTTCCATAAAAATAGTGTCTAGATGTATACTGTTATCTACACATGAATATATGTGGGTTTTATACACACACACACACACACACACACACACACACACACACACACACGCACATTATTTTCTTTGTATCGCCATCAGTCAGAACATACTCTGCTCATGTTTTCTACCTTACCTGACTTAATGCTTTTCCATCTTAGCTGGGCACTTCCTATTATACACATTTCTTTCTCCTTTCATAGTTTCTTAGCAAACCGAGCATATATTTTTTTCTTATTCAGTTGAGAACTTTGACCTTTCATTTAAAGATATCACTTTTCTTGGCATGTCTGAATTGTTAACATCTCTATGCTTTGACTCTGGGCTGTTACAGTTAAGTAAAATAACTGATACTTGGATAGTTAGGCTAATTACTAAGACTGATGTGTGGGTAGTACATACTGAGTGGGCAACTGGACAAAGGGATGGTTCAGGCTCCAGGCAAGACAGACCAGGGCCACAAAAGATTTCATCATGCTATTTAGAATCAATTTTAAATTTGTGAATAGTTTTTTAAATATAATTTTCTATTTGACATTTAAAAACTGCTGTTGACTGTAGGTAACTGAAGCCATGGGAAGCAAAACTCCAGATATGCAAAAACGGATTATTACCTCTCTAATATAATACATCTAAGTAATATATGTATGTATGTGAATCCATATGTCTATCTGTATGTATGTTTGTATGTGTGTGTAGATACACGTTCATTCTCATTCTCTTTCTCCTTCCTTTTCTTTCCCTAACATCAATGGTTGATGCCCATGGTTGTGAGAATTACCCCACATGTTTTTAATACTTCTTACATGCTAGTAATTAAGGCAGTACCTCTTATCCCTGATGTGGTGAAATGTATTTGAAGAGACCAGGTATAGAGGGATGAGATAAATTAGAGGGACCTCAGGGACAGATTTATTGTGATGCCAATGCTCAGCCCCAAGGCCTCTCCTTGAACAACTCATTTTTTGTGTGTGCCAGTTTTTGAATATGTCCTTGGGCCCATGCAGCACTACTTGAGGCGCTGGGGAAGTCCAACAATATGTGTAGCCATGCACTCACAGGATTGGAATTTGTACAGTTGGAAAAAGATTTTGACAGCCCTCTCAATATTTTTCTGCACTCAACTTGTCAGATTTCTTCGTAGGTTCAGTAACATTGGAGTTGAGAGTAGTTTTGAGAGACAACTAAGGAGAAGACGAACTGGGGACACCTTTAGTTGGCTTTGGTGGGACATGTTGATGCAGTTCATGGTCATCTTATATCTAGTTTCCCAGGCCATCCTCTGGTGAGAATTGCTTTCCAGGAACTGTGACCATTGTCCAGCTCACCTAGGGTCATTTCACAAAAGCTTGGGTCAGAGGTAGCATTGAAGCATAAATGTGAACTGCAATATCTGTCATGGGGAGTGGTTTGAAGTATGGAGCCAGAAGTCGGCCAGTGGCTGTGTAAAATTCTAAGTGGAGGATTCACTCCTAACCTTAGTCCTCCTCTGTTAGGAACATACTCAGTAATACAAATAAGCAAGTACAAATGCCCTTCCAAAGATTCTCCTCGTTTAAGTTTCCTGGTTTCCTTGGCATGAATATACATAAAATGAAAGATGGTGACAACAAAGTGTCATTAATAAAAGAATCTGTGACATTAGTCCATGCATTAAAAATCCTGAAATGTCCTAAGATTTGATGCTCATATGTGAAAGAGAGGCACTTGCAAATTCGACAGTTGTAAGACTTGATATGATATTACCAACAAAGATATATGAAGCTGAAAGTAATTCTTTTGAAATATTAATAATTACAAATTGAATTTGATCACCTGTGCTTGAGGGAAGGCTGGTTTATCTTTCTACCTACAGAAAGTGATTTTAATGCAAATTATTGTCATGAAAATTCATGAACGTGCACAGCTCCAAGCAGAGATTAGCAATATGTCCAGCTGTTAATATACACACAGGCCCTTTTTTGGGATTTTGACTTTCTAATGTTTTGGTATGACCAGTTTATAAATTTTTTTCTTTTCATTTCTTAATCTGAATAATCAGTTTCCTAAGGGTTTTACACACAGAGTATTTTTTTTCCCACTAAGGAGGTCTAAAGTAGCAGGCTGAACAAAACTTGGGTTAATTCCCCAGGCTCTCAGTTAGGGACTCATCACCTTGTTCTGGAAACTATGCCATTTCATTACTTTCCCAACCCACATGTGAAGCAGTCATTTTGACCATCATGCAAGTACTGCTTTCCAAATTGGAGCATAATATGTTATCATGGTAGTTAAGTACTATGCCTAGTGAGATATGAACTAAGATGTTTTTGCTTGGTTAGAGTATAGTAAAAATACTTTTCTTCAGTACAGAAAACCTCTTCATCTTTATGAAGATCAGTATTATAATCAGTCCTTCCCTGTTTCTTGTAGTGTCTGCTCCTGTCTGTCATGGCTGTGTCCCTTACTATGTACACTCTCTCCCCTCCAAAATCCAGCTCCTGTCTAAGGACAGAGTCTTGTCATCATCCTGTTCTCTTCTTCCAGAAGTACTTTCAGAAACAGCATGAGAAAACCCAGCAGTACTCTGCTATGAGAAGAGTGATTTGCAAAGTGCCTTTGGACTGTGGGTAACATCCTTAAAACTAGGCTTGGATGTATGCATGTTATGGGTTTGAATGTTTATGGCACATGATCACAAATATCCAATTGGTACAGGACAGTTTATATTTAGGGAATAGGAAAAATAGCTTTACAAAAACGGGGGAGGGAAGTAAAAAGGAAATTCATTTCATTTTTACCTTTTGAAATAAAAATTTGTGCTTTTTCCAGGTTGAGGATAGAGTTTACTGGAATTATTTCTTGCCTTGCCTACAATGTTTGTTACTCCAGCACATGCAGAGGCCTACACAATCTAAGCAGAAGTGTATCTTTTTCCTCCCTCCTTTTTCTCGCGAGGCTATTTGGCATAAAGAAGGCTGGAGACTCAGTAGAATAAACAAGCTGAAGCAGAAAACTGGATTGTGAATCCTGATCAAACCATCTCCGAAATCCTCACACTCAAGCAGTTCTGACATCCCATATAACTAGTATTTATAAAGTGCCTTCTGATAGTCTTCAGTATACACTGTGCAGTAATGTTCCCATTTGATGAAAGAGGGAGCCAGGACACAGGCCAAGTAACTAGTACCACGGACATGCCAGTGAAGTGTTTGGGGAAGGAAGGGACAGCATCATGGTGTATCCACAACATGTTCTTTACAGCCCCAATTATGAAACTCTTTAAAATACTTGCTCTTTTTCCCACACAGAATCACGTAATGTCACCTAAGATGATACAAATGTTCCCCCTGCCTCAGCCTCCTGAGTAGCTGAGACAACAGGTGTAAGGCCCAGCACTTGGCTTTGTTTGCATTTTAGAGACCTTCAAGCTTCCTCCTGTACTAGCTAGGCATCTTGGTGTTTGCATTTTAATAGAAGGCTCTTCCACACCAAGCTGCCCTTCACAAAGACTGAACTTCCACTGGGAATGCCTTACACAGCTAGGGAAATAGTTTGACTTCTCTATCTGGTAGAAAGGGTGTTGAAGGCTTCAGAGAGGAGCTCTTCAGGAACCCACATGTAAGCATGCCACCATGGAAATAAGAACAATGGAAACAATAGTGTGGTGTGTTGATCCTAAGATGATTATAGCTATTGATTATTGAAAGATGCTAATGAGTTTTCTTCATTGATACTTATTTACTTTTGAAGATCCCAATCTCAAAAGAAGTTGTGTGTGGATATCATTAGGTAAATAATACCTAATGGGGGTAAATACCCAGTGTTATGTAAGTTCTCTTTGGCTTTGGGTCTTCAAAGGTAAAGTCATTCCATTATGTCCATGCTCTTTATTTTAAAATTTTGAGTCAGTGGTATATAATGGCATCTAGATGTAAACATGATAAGAAAACTCTGGGTTCTCTGGCCATATGCTTGAGCCCTCTCTGCTTGGCACTTCCTGCTGATATCCACAGACAGCATACTTAGTGTCATGTCATTCTGTTATTAGGCAGTCAATAGCTGGCACAGGAGCACATCTGGACATAAGACCAATGCACCTTACTGCTTCGTAACTCATTGAGTGGATGCATCCTATATGCTCTTTCAGCCCCTGATCCTGCACATGTGGCAAATGACATGGAAGTAATGCAAAGGCAGGGAAATCTGTAGATATGTATTTGTACACTTTGGGTAAACTGAGAGACATGGCTATAAACACTTCCAATGATGCCAGGCAGAGTGGTGATGAGCATGGCTCTATAAGCCACATGGTCCCAAGGGGAAACATATACCCTACAGAGTGCCACCGTGGCTCACTAAGATGGATTGAGTTTTATCTGCATGGTATTTTTCATGTGTGATAGCTTTTTTGGGTGTAATTACCCTCAGCTTAGGAACATCTGTGTTGACGGTAGCATTTCTTTCCTTAGAGACACTGTCCTGCGCGCTTTCCTTGATCAGATCCTTTGAGCAGTCTGTTGTTTAAAGAGCTAGGTCTCTTAACTAGATCTAGCTAGACTGACTTATGGGTGATATAGTCCAGTTACTGATTCTGTGGATGAAGCAGTGAAGTGTTTGGAAGTGAGAATGAGTGAGAAGGGAAGAGAACAGCTGTGAGCTCGAGGATTCTACACCCAGGTTACCTCCCTGGGAATCTTGTCTCTATTCCTTTGTCAAGTTAAAGAAGCACTCAGTGTCCCCTTCTGTGCCTCTCTAAAATGGGACAAGAGTCCATGCAAACCTCAGGGTGTCCTATGACAACACATCGATTGGGTGTTAGCGGGTGAGTGTTTTGTTGATCCGTCCCTCTGCAGGAACTGGGTTGGCAGTGGGCTGTGGATGATTTTGGATGCTACCCTTAGATTCCCAACTAGCATGTAACCTTTGTAAAGCATTGTAATTCCCTGAGACCCCAGCCTTGGTCTGATGAGGATGGAAATAGGACTCCCTTCTTACTGTGAAGATTCTATAAGAGTATGCATATGAAGAGCCTGCCAACTGGGAACAGTCCATACGTGTTCATAGATAAGGTTGTTCTGTCTCTGATCCCTCTTCCGTGCTGATACTCCCAGCACCACAAATTCCTCAGACTCTTTAATCCTCTTCATGTTTCTGCAGTACAGTGGAAGGAAGAGTTACCAAAATAACCTGATGTGCTTATGTCTCGGGAGAAGAATTATACTTTTGGTGGACTTTGATTTCCCTGGAAGTTTTGAGTTATGTTTGTACAAGTCATACTGAGTGGTCCTAGGGATCCATGGAATATTAAAACATTCCCTACACAAACTGTTGCGGTTTCAAAGTATACCAACCATAACTTAGTGTTGTTTATGTAGATTTAAGCTTTTGAGATATTAGGTCATGTGATTAGACATAAGATCATGCATTTCAAGGGTCTGGAGAACTATATTAAACTATACATAAACAGAAAACAGCTTTTCTCATCCTCCAACCACTAAGTATTGGAAAAACAGGAGACACGTTGTGTATTGTTTGTTGTGAAAGGATTTATAGTGCTCTTATGAAGAATCCAAGAACAAACTGTTAAGTTAACAAAATGCCATGCCCTCCCCTTTAAGTGCTATGCACCTCTTTAATAATAGTCTTGGAAATGTTACATTCTCGGATGTTGGAAGCTCCTTAGGAAATCCCGGGACAGGCTGTGTTTGAGAAACTTGGTAGTGGCTGAGCAGTTCACTTGTTATAGAGACTGCTCTAAATGCTGCACTTGACAGTCATTTCCCACTGAAATTATTTTCAGTCCTATAAGATACATGCTAGTAGCAGTTTTTCCCATTGCAGGGTGTCCTGGGCTCTCCTAGTCAAGTGATTTCCAACCTTCCCCCCACCCAAGCCCCTTTGCTGAAACCTTTTTCCTCACTAATGGCATCTATATTTTGAAATATTCTAACAAACATGTTGATTTAATAAGAAGTAAGTGTTTTTTTCTACTTTCCATGCTGTAGCATCTAGACTTCCAATTCTTTCTTAGTAATTGTTTGCTGAGTGTCAGCTGTGCAGGCACTATCCAGGATCTGAGGATAGAGCAGTGAACTACACAGCTAAAGTCTGTGGGCTCACGGAGAAGCTGGGAAAGCACAGTATAGTAAATTAATTTCAACAGTTGGAAGGTGAGGAAAAATAAAAGAGTGACGAGACAGAGGCTGAGAGGCCTGTCTGAAGTGAGAGCTTCGAGTGTGGTCTGCTTGGGTGAAGGCATCTCTGATGGACCTCTATGGCGTAGGGGTGAAGGAGACATTTGACTATGGAAGTAGGGGCAGACAGGGCTGGGCAGAGGGAGTGAGGGTGGGGTGGAGTGTAAAGGAAAGAGGGTAGTCTGGGCCTGCACATGTGGACCTGTCAGTCAGGTGATGTCACCACATGGAGTGAAAGTAAGTCCAACCTCAACTGAGGATGTGGGACATAATGTGGCTTCATTACGGTTAGTTTCTGCTGGGCTTTTATGTAAACACCAGGCAGCTCAAAGACTATTACCACATTGAAAGCCACGGAGAGATATGAGAAGAATCACATTGCCACTTCAGTTCTCTGTAGATGTAGCTTGCTTACTTTTTCCTTAAAGATCCTATTTTTAAAAGTCTATAAATAAAAATGTTGACTAATTCGTTTGACTGATCTAGTACATTTGGTATTTTATTTTAAAGCAGGAGTGAAAAAGATCATATATAACTTATATTTAAAATAATGCTTGTTTCCAGACTCTGAGGACCTATAGATTCGTTCAGCATTTTCTCCAGCAGTTTTGTGAAATCCCGCATGTATTTTACTGGTTCATTACAAATGTGAGGGGTGAGAAACAGAAAACAGAATGGTCTTGACTGACACCTGGTCAGTTACCACAGGGCTGTGGTAGACCCCGAGCCTGTAGATATTGGTTCCTCATAGCTAGGCTTGTTCCCAACTGAAAGGCGGTATTTAATGTAACTCTGTCCCAAAAAGTGATTACCCTTTCTCTTTCCAAACTTGCATCTTCAGAGGAGATGTAGCATAGATGTTTTACTGTCAAGATGGGCCATCTCTCCACCGAGAGCATAGGACCCTGTTTTGACTTGTCAGCGTCTTTGTGCATGTAATTGAGAAGCAGCTGTTTGGGTGACAGGATGCATACACGTAAGTGAAATTCAAGATGAAAGTGAAAACATTAGATACCTGAATTTATACCTGTAATTTAGTGTTTCAGTCAATGGAAAATGCCTGGTGACGCATCGTTAGCTGTCATTGCGATAATGCAGCATCACAGACTATCAAGGCTCAGTGCCTGTGTTAGTTGCTTCTGCCCTTGTGACAAATTTGTGAAATAAATCAACTTAAAAAGAAGAAAAGTTTCTATTTTGACATAGAGTTTCTGAGACTAGGCCTTATTACACTGAGACTGTGGTGGCGTGGTACTTCATGGTGGTAATATAGAGTAGAGGGACCTGCTTTACCTCGTGGCACCTAGAAGCAAAAACAAGGAGAGAGCCTAGTGTCCCAATATGTCCTTCAGAGGCATGCCCCAGTGACCCAGCGTCCTTCTCTTGTGCCTGTCTACTCAAAGGTTTCCTCACCTCTGAACAGCACGGGAAGCAAAGACCAGTTCCTAGGTCTTTGGGGGAGATTTCATGCCCAAAGGGAGCGGTGGTTTTCCACACTCAGCACAGATGTGTGTCTGCAGGGATTGAGTAAGATGCTCAGCTTTAGACTGATCGTCTAGAGTGGTGGTCCTCAACCTTCCTAATGCTGTGACCCTTTAAGACAGTTCCTCATATGCCCCCCAACCATAACATTATTTTCATTGCTACTTCATAACTGTAATCTTGCTACTCTTATGAATTATAATGTAAATGTTTTTTGAAGATAGAGGGTTGTCTACCCACAGGTTGAGAACCACTGACCTGTAGGCTGGCTTCAGTCTGTTCAAGAGTGCATTCTGGAGCCTGGTTAAAGGGGCAGCTGCTACTGGGAGTTCACATTGTTCACTGTGGATGTCAGCACACAAGTGCCAAGGCAGACTATGGAAGTTTAAGGACTTGCTTCTTGTCATGCCTGTAACATTCTTTTGACTGAATCAAGCCATGTAACCAATCCCAGAGTTGGTAGGTCAAAATATTTCTGCCTGAGGGAAGAAGAGATGTGAGTGAATAATCACCAAATCTGATACTGGTATCCTTAATCAGAAATAGAAGAGACAAAAAGCTTGATATTAGTCAGTCATTAAAAAACAAGGGAACAGCTAGGTGGTTTTCAGTCGGTCATTAAAAAACAAGGGAACAGTTAGGTGGTGGCGCACTCCTTTAATCCCGGCACTTGGGAGGCCGAGGCAGGTGGAGCTCTGTGATTTCAAGGCTAGCCTGGTCTACAGAGCTAGTTCTAGGACAGCAAGGGCTACACAGGGAAACCCTGTCTTGAAAAACAAATAAATAAATAGATAAACAAACAAACAAAACAAGGGAGTCTACTTCTCTGTTAGGGGTAGCCCTTTTTCTATCCTAGGCTCTTAAGGAGCCAAAGGTTTTCACTTGGGTTGTTCTATGTTTTATTCTTAATTCCCGAGCTGCTTGGACGGTGGAGGTGTGAACATTCCTTATAGTACGTAGCCCTACCATGAGAACTCAGTGACGATCAGGCCCTGCTTCGACAGCAGAGATGTGAACACTCCTTGTGGTACCCAGTCCTACCATGAGAACTTAGTGACGATCAGGCCCTGCTTGGATGGTGGAGGTGTGAACAGTCCTTATGGTACCCAGCCCTACCATGAGAACTCAGTGAAGATCAGGCCCTGCTTGGACAGTGGAGGTGTGAACAGTCCTTATGGTACCCAGCCCTACCATGAGAACTCAGTGAAGATCAGGCCCTGCTTGAACAGTGGAGGTGTGAACACTCCTTATGGTACCCAGCCCTACCATGAGAACTTAGTGACAATCAGGCCCTGCTTGGATGGCAGAGATGTGAACACTCCTTGTGGTATCCAGCCCTACCATGAGAACTTGTGATGATCAGGCCCTGCTTGGATGGTGGAGAACTCAGTGACGTTCAGACCCTGCTTGGCTAGATGTCCTGTTTCCTTGCTTTTCCCAATTGAGCAGTACCAGGGACGGGGTTGCCCAGCAAGTTGGGAGCCTTCTTTCTCCATTTTCTCTGTATGTTTCACCTCCATATGTTGAGAGAACTATCATTGGTGTCAAGTGCCTTGAGTCTGGAAGGTTGCATGGTCTTGGACAATGAGCGAATGCATCATTTCCACATATGCAGAAGGAGGAATATGATAACTACCACACAGAGATGTTGTAAGGGTCACATGTGTGAACTTGACAAAGCCAGGCAGTGTCTAGCTTATGTTAAACTCAGTGACTCTTAGCTGGTAAAGCCTTAACTGTTACTGGTTAGAGCGGACAACAGGTACCATTCAACTTTTGTTACTCCAGTATGTTTTGTTTCTCCTGACTAGAAGTTAAGCCTCCTGAAGATGTGGCCATGGTTCTACATCTCACCATGGTGTCCCCACTCTGCAGTAGCAGCACTAAGTTTATAATGTAAGAATTTAACCAGATATCCACTGAACTGTCTTCATTTTTACATCATCTACCAAGATGACTTCAGCTCCAAGGACCAGCTTAGATGACTTCTGAAAACAGTGAGATATTCTCTTTTTTCATTTTCATATTTTGCTTGAAATAAAGACTTTTGAAGCCACAAATTTAAAAGCTTTGAGTTATTTTTATGCTTCCCTTCTAATTGGACCACTTTATACATCACTGACTTTTCTGTCACATTGGAAGAGTTGAAAGACATGTAGAAAAAAGGTTGAGTATGGTAGCTCACGCCTGCAACCCTAGCACTTGAAGAGGCTAGGAGAGTCAGGAGGTCAAGGCCAGCCTTAGGTACATAGCAAGTTCAAGACCAGCCTGGGATAGAGATGATCCTGTCAAGAAAGGAAAAAAGAAAGAAGAAGGGGTAGGGAGGAGTGAAAAGAAGAGAAGGAAAGAAAGAAGTGTGGAAGCTGATTTTTCAGTAAGACAGGGATATCTAAATATTTTTTCCTTCATTGCTTTGAGCTCCTATTGTTTGACTTACTTCTTGAGTTGTGACTTTGATCTTACTGTTGAATATGTTTAGGAGCATTGTAAATGTTCACGTGAGTCATAGTTTGCAGAAAGGGATCACTTTGGCATAACAAGCTCATCTTTTCTTTTCTTTTTTTAAATTTATTTATTATGTATACAGTGTTCTGCCTGCATATATACCTGCAGGCCAGAAGAGGGCACCAGATCTCTTTATAGATGGTTGTGAGCTACCATGTGGTTGCTGGGAATTGAACTCAGGACCTCTGGAAGAGTAGGCAGTGCTCTTAACCTCTGAGCCATCTCTCCAGTGCCACAAGCTCATCTTTTCAGCCACTATAGCTAATAGGCCCAACCTTGTATGGATTAAGGATTCAGGAAGTTAAATTTTCTTAGGGGTGTAGGGCAAGCTCTTGGGTTCCTTGTAGTCATCCAGACTTTCAGATTCTATCCTTCTTTTTGCTCTGCTTTCCCAGACTGACTTATTCTATGATAAAAATGGATTTCCTGTGGTCTTTTCTTGAACCTTTGTGTTCACCTTAGGAGTGAAGCAAGGATGTAGAGGAGTGTGTACATACATATACAGTATGTATGGTCCAGGTCTGAACTATTCTATTAGTAGGGGCTTAATCACAGGGCTCCATAAGGTGTAAGGCTCTGGTCCACAAAGTCCCTAGCTGGGCCTCCTGCTTCTACTGCTTGTGGAAAGGGAGGTGGACATTCTGGGGAGCAGCTAACAAGTTCATGCTTTGCACTAAACGATGAGTTTGTTTTAGAGAGCTTTGCATTTATTGAGTAGCTAATAATAGTCTAGTAGTTTAAAGGAGTGGGTGAGTGCTTGCAATAATGGTTGAGAGCAGGGATACTTTATTGAACTACTTATGTGCCAATGACTGTTAAACACAGCACAGCACAGCATCTTACTTGATCCCCCCAGAAAGGCTTCATGAGACATCCTGTTATTACCTGCATTTTATAAGTCAAGACACTGAGCCTTGACCACCTCATGCTAAAAAATCAGGTCTGCTTGACTCCAGTCACAGGTAGTTGGCTAGCTTTTCAATTCCAGGCATGAATTACCTTCTATTGAGTGGGCACTGAGTCTCATTAGACAGCTATTGGTTATAAAAGTGTCACTCTCACCTGGCTGCTTGATGGACACTTGATACTCAGAGTTGACAGTGGTATTGGTGATAACCTATCTGGACAAGTTGGACCCTGGGGCTCCTCAGCTGAGCCCAAGCCCTCTTTTGGCCCACAGTGTAGAAGGAAGTCTCTATGGAGTTGAGCCCTAACTCTGCCATCAACTAGCTTGGGCAAATCACATCTCCCCTCAGCAAAGCTCTTGCCCTTGACCTAATGCATAATACCTTCCAGTACTTTGAGAGCCAGTCCTCAGGGAAGAGGTGTCCAGGTCCCAGTTCCTGCATCTGAACTGTGAATGTCTTCAGCAGTAGGCTCTTACCTTCAGGTTCAGGGAGACAAGCAAGAGTAATGGCTATAGCAAATACTATACTGGGAAACTTGGATTCCTTTGACCAACAGCTCTAGGGGAGGCATCCCATGGATGGCACTGGGGTTTTGTTAGGTAATCTATGACTCTTGTGGGGGGCATTATCACTGCAAATGGCACAACTTCATTTAAATTATTTATATATGTATATGCATACACATATATGTGTATTTAAAATACAAATACACTGTTTTCCTATGGCTTTAGAGGTCATTCTTAGTGTTCTTTATCCCTCTTCCTTTCTGCTCTGTCTTCAGGGTTTTCTTGTCTCCCCCTTCCCCAGAGAAAGTTCCCCATTCCTCCTTTGTAGTACCTGTGTCCTGCTCCACACCCCAGCTTCCCCTGCCCTAGTCCCTTTTTTACTTTTCTAGTCCCTGCACTTACTCCAGGTTACACACATCTAAAGATTTGTGGCTAGGATCCACAAACAGGAGAGAGTGCGCAGTGTGTGTTTTTCTGGTCTTTCTGGTTGTGATTACCTCACTCAGTATAATATCCTCTAGTTCCATCCATTTACCCACAAATTTCATGATTTCATTTTTCTTCCTAAATGTTCTCCAACTGATGAAAGGATAATGAAAATATGTGCACGCATGCACACACACACACACACACACACACACACACACACACACACAAATTCTATTCAGCTGTAAAGAAAAGTGAAATCATAAACTGCCTCTAAGCCTGGCAACAACAGCAAGCTATCAGGAAGAAGACGTTCTCTGGGAAGACTCAGAAACTGTGGAACCCTCTATCAGGGGATGCCACTCAAGGACTTCCTGATTTTGTACTGTGAGACATTTAGGTACTCTGCTTTCTCTAGTTTCTGGATGTTACTGTCACTTGTGACTCCTTGTTCTGGTGACAGCAGGGTAGCCCATTAGCAGACTAAACTTGCCAACTGCGCATGAGAAGGCCAATAGGTTACCCCGGAGTTCTCCAGCTGGAGCCTCCATCTCTTTGGGGATAAATTATGTGCTTAAGGTTACTTCTTCTGGGATTTTTTTTTTAAACAGGAGTGTTCTTGGGGCTCTACAAAGCTCTAGCAGTTTTCATAGAGCTTTGCTGTAAATCTTCCTTAGAAGATTTTCAAGTACAAAGCAGTATGTAAAAACCAAATGGCTGATTGTGATGGTAATAACTGTTTGTTAAATGTCTATAGCACATGCAGCAGCAGCCTTGCTCCGTGTTCTCTGAGTTAGTTCACCTATGGAGTGCATGGGCTGTTCCCCATTTGTGTGTAAGGAGTTGGAACAGCAGTGTGGTTAAGTAGCTTGCCCGTTTTCAATCAGTAGAAGACAACCAGAGCTCAAACCTATACTTTGAGACTCAGAGCTGTTCCTTGCTGCAAGGACAGACGGCTCTGCTTTCTCCAGAGCCAAGTGCTGTGCTCCTAGAGTTGCTGTATAGAGATGTTACATGAGCTTTTCACCAACCAGAATGGAGGACTCCCCAACAACTCGTAGCCTCCCTCTTGACGTGAATTGGTTCCTGTCTGCTGGTGATGTTTAGAAAGCCTGCAGCCCTGTCTTCGCCATCTGATGCAGTGAAGCTGGGGCACATCAGCTTTGCTAAACACATACAAGTCTTCCTGAAACACAGCTGGCGCTGGGGGTAGGGGCTGAAAGCAAGTGGGAACCCCTCCTGATGAAATGCTTTTGGTATGCAAAGAATGGCCTCCTGGGATGGCCTTCAAATGGTGCTTTATAACTAAGTGGTAAAGCACTCTTAGAACTTTACGGTGGAGGAACCTTTAAGAATGTCTACCCAGCGGCCTCTTTCCATACCCACAGTCTCACCCACTAAGTGCCAGGCCCTGCTGTAAGGCCTGGGACTATGGCTTCTGTGTTTGACAGGAGCAGAATAAAAAGAAAGCCGAGGCAGGAAGCCAGGAGACATATCATGTTAAGCAGTGATATGAAAGGAAGCTCGAGGGGCTAGAAGGGGACCTGGGGCTTTGTGTTAGGTTGTACAAGGGCTATTTATGCAAATTGTCATTTCTCAACCATTTCATTTTTAGCCATACCCCACATACTTTAAAGAAAACAAAACATCTTTCCTATTCCTATCTCTTCCAAGAAGTTGTTATAGCACAGATGTGCTGTAGATCTGGTCATGTACAGTATATGTGTCCACAGTGTGTGTGTCGTCACGCGCCCTGACTCCCCTTCCTGCCTTGCAACCCAGTTTTCACTACCTGGGAGGAACCATCAGCCATCATCCTCTTATGCTTTAAAGCTGTTTGGAGCAATCTGAACTCATAAAGTTTTTAGTGTATCCAAATCTAACTTAAAGGAACCTTTAAATTCAAAGCACTTATTTTCTCATTTCATTTTATTTATAAAGGATGCTAAGGCTTTGCTTTTTAACAATTGTTTAGGTCTTAAGTGGTGCCTGAGCCTATAGAATTGCAGTTTTTCCCAGCATGCTGGGCTGTATAGACACTTGGGGGAATGAAATTTTTATTATTTAATATATATGTGTTCTCGCTCTCTCCCTTCCTCCCTCCCTCCCTCCCTCCCTCCCTCCCTCCCTCTTTTTTCCTCTCCCCCTCTCTCCCTCCCTACTTGCTGCTCTCTCTTTCTTGGGGTCAGGATGTGTGTAGACTGAGATCTACTGTTTTCTGTATTTGTTTTACAATCCCTGAGACTCTGGTTAGCATCCTTGAGTCCCTGGCTTCACAGCAAGGGCAAGAGAGGTTAAGGAGCTCAGATCATCTTGTATGGAAATATAACTTGGAATATTTGGTACATGGGTGTGATTACATGCAAAGCTTCATAAACATGGACTGTTGGTTTTTATTGGTGCTCTTACCCTGCGAGGAAAAGTCATGAAACACGACAGAATCCACTAACAAGAGTTTTATTAAGATGAGGAGAGAGAGAGAGAGAGAGAGAGAGAGAGAGAGAGAGAG
>CABHPQ010160752.1:61387-73450 GCA_902168405.1 Peromyscus aztecus | reverse complement strand
TGAGGTCAGGGTGAAGATGCAGGGGAGGACCTGAGGTCAGGGTGAAGTTGCAGGGGAGGACCTGAGGTCAGGGTGAAGATATAGTGGGGGAAGGGGAGGACTGTATGGTTGAAAATGAGATCTGGGCTTTGGTTTCTTCACAGACTCATTGTTGGGCCCATGTTATTCTGGGCTCTCAAAAGTCTGTAAAAAGTGTGTGAGTTTGCTTCTCTGTTGCTGTGATAAAAAACACTCTGCATAAGCGAGACAGTTGTGCAGCTTGATCTGCTTAAGGAGCCCCTGGTAGTAGGATCAGGATCCGTCCCTGGTGCATGGGCAGGCTTTTTGGAGCCTACTAGCTATGGTGGGACACCTCGCACAGCCTTGAGGCAGGGGGAAGGGCTTGGAGCTGCCTCTACTGAATGTACCAGGCTCTACTGACTCCCCATGGGAGGCCTTACCTTCTTGTAGGAGGGAATGGGTGGTAGGTTGGGGGTGGGTGGAGGTCGGAGGGGCAGGAGGAGGGGAGGGGGGAATCTGTGATTGGTATGTAAAATGAATAAAAAATTTCTTAATTAAAAAAAAAAAACACTCTCCAAAAGCCAGCTGGGGAGGGAAGGGTTTATTCCGCTTACAGTCCGTAAGCCAGGGAAGCTAAGGCTGGAACTCAAGTTAGAAACCTCCAACAGAAACCGAAGCAGAGACCTTGGAGAAATACAACCACCTCCCCTGACTTGCTCAGCTATCTTTTTTCCACAGTTCAGGCTCCCCTGCCCAGGGAGAGTACAGCCAAGGTGCTGGTTCCTCCTACATCAATTTGCAATCAAGAAAGTGCCCCACAGTCACGTCTGCAGGCCAATCTGATGGAGGAACTTTCTTAACTGCAGTTCCCTCTCTAGGTGTATCCAGTGACAACCAAGACTAGTCACAAGAAGAATGGTGTTCTAGCAATGGAATGGTAAAGTGACCATTGTGAGAGCATGAGTGCTAGCTGTTACATAGAGGAGAACATTTTGTCACAGGCTGTGGAGAAGGAAGGCCCTGGAGAGGTGCCATGCAGAGGGAGGAGAGAGTGCCAGTGCTTGGCTTGTGAGAGAGCACAGATCCAGGTAGAAGGAAGGGGCAAGACCCGCTCAGAAGGGAGACTGTAGGAGCCAGGCTGCTTCTTTGACAGCTCACTGGTCTCCTCATTACCACCTCCTTCCCTGTCTTCCTGTTCTTGATCATAGTCGAGGGGAAAGGTTGTTAGCAATGGACTATCATGATAGTAATATTGATCATTTGTGAAGAAACTCACAGAAAAATGTCATACTCTGTGTGTGTGTGTGTGTGTGTGTGTGTGTGTGTGTGTGTGTGTGTGAAGAAACGCACAGAAAAATGTCATGCTGTGTATGTGAGTGCATGGGTATATGTATGTGAGTGAGTGTATGTGAGTATGTGTGGGTATGTGTTGTGTGTGAGGGTATGTGTGTAAAGTGTGTTCATATGTATGTATAAAATGTATATGCTTGTGGGTTAAGAGTGCATGCATGTTTGTATGTGTGTAAAGTGTGTGTGTGTGTGTGTGTGTGTGTGTGTGTGTGTGTGTAAAGTGATTCTTTGCACTGCTTGCAAAAGAACCAGATGCTTCTATCTGATTCAGTGTTCACTAAGTGCCCACTTTGTGGATGATGACATTGGGAACCACATGCTGAGCGTATCAAGGGGTCTTTGGAGGGTGTTGTGGCTCCTTGCTGCTCATAGGACTGAGTAGAGGTGCACTGGGGGCAGGACCATGGAAAGAGGTATAAGAGCAAACCTCAGGGCTGCCCTGGAGCAAGGCCTAGAAGGGAGAATGAGTGGTAGGACAGGACAGACATTTCTTCACTGGGCTCTGTGTGTTCAAAGGCTGCTGGGACAGGGCAGACTGCACTCGGTTCCAGAGAATGGCACTGCCTGGGAGTCAGTCCATACAGAAGGGAGGTGGAGAGCCCTGCAGGCAGTGCTGTGAGTGGGAAGGAGAGCTGGTGTTTTTATGCACGATGGGTAACCTTCCCTTTGCTATATGAGATGCTGGAATCTGCCCTGCCCCTCCAAGGTGGATAGTTGGGTTGGAGGGAGACTCCTCTCCTCAAGCATTTTCTCCAGCTTTGCTTCCAATTAAAGGGGGGGGGGGGCTGTAATGAACTGGAGACTGGTCTGTGGAAATTGTACATACATAGGTAGCTCAACCTACCTTTTATATGATTTATTCATTTTTCAAATTCTTGCTAGAAACTAAGGAACTGCTTCTTATTGCTCAGTCACCACTGTGAAAGTGCAGCCTAGATTTTAAACAGTTTAATCGTCACGGTTAGGAAAAACCTGCTTATTTACCAATCTTTGAATGTATTTGTGTTTCTTAGCATATCAGCATTTGTACTTGCTTACCCGTGTATTATTATTGTGCATTTTCCTTGTCAGTTTTTCTCACTGGCTTCCCTTTGCAAGTCTCCTGCCCCGTCTCCAGTCCCTGCACCCTCACCGGCCAGTCTTCATTAACCTGCCACATTCACTTGTATTATTGGTACATTTCCTGGGCAAGCTCTTCCCAAATTTTTCTCTTTCATTTGTAGGAAGGACCTGTGATTGAACTAAGATTCACTCACTAGTTGTGTGGCCCATTTCCCCTTTCTAGGTGGGAGACAGAAGTAAAGGCACTGACTTGGAGGGGGAAGCCTAGGTGTAAGGGTGTGGTGAGACTTGGGAGCAGAGGCCAGCTTACTTACACCAGAAACTAGATTTTGGTTGAGTGATGAATCAAGTCATTTATTTAATTCATACTTTAAGAACTTTTTGGTATTCAGAGGAAACCTCTGTGAAATCATTGGAGAGACTGGATCAGGGAACCCTACCCACAGGCAGTTTAGAAGCCCTTAAAGCCTTGACATGTAATAAATAATACTCTTCACCTCTTCTCAAATTCTTCATCTCTGCATTTCTGTTTTTTTTATTTTTTTATTTTTTTATTTTTTATTTATTTTTTTTTTAGAACATCCGATCCATCAACCAATCTGGATAAAGTTTGCTTCTATGTGATGAATTAATTAAATCTCATTGAAATTCCTACCTTATCATGTTAGAATTCAGGCACAGAAAGGCATGGAACTGTTGATTTGCTTTGAGTAATCTAGAAATGAAATGATTATTTGATAGCTCTACCAAGGCAGAAAGACAGTAACCAGTAAGTGTACATCAGCATGTACACAGTCTCTAATTGTGAGGAATATTATCACAAATTTTTATTGACTTGAGACTATTTGTCAGAATTTCAAAATGAAGGGTTTTTGTTTTGTTTTGTTTTTTAACAGTGTTAGATTTTACTTCAAACTTTGAAAACCAAAATAGATTTTATGTTCTGGTTTTGGAAATATTGTAGAAAATGAATAAGATGCATAAAAAGATAAATAAATTGTAGGAAATTAAAGACACAAAAACATAAAGCACATTCCTCCAGAGTTATTGCTGCATGGACACACTTCTTTTCAGTCTGTCTTTATAGTGTTTATGAGATTGTTATGTGAAATTTGTCTTACCTTTTTTTGTGACTCCTTTACACAACCTGTTTCCTTTTAGTATAAATTTTTCATTTATGGAATTCCATGGCTTCCTTATATCAGATCTACACACTTAATTTTGAAATAATTTGCATGTATTTCACACACATCCTGAAGACACCAATGTGACTGGCAGTATTTTGGATATCAAGAGTTTTGAGTGTCAAGATATCATGAGGTGCCCGATGACTTGTGGTACCAAAAGCATGTGGACTGGCATCCACCACCCAAACTGCCTCTGGCAGAACCCAGCACTTTCTGTTTGTTCTCACTGGGAAGTTGGGGAAGTGGCTTGGCATCTTAGGCGGGAGAGAAGGAGCCCCTCCTGTGCCTTGGAGGAACTAGCCTGAAGCTAGACTGTCACAGCATTTCCCTGAGCTGCAGAGAAATGAGAAAAAAATAAAGATTAGACGTGCTGAAGTGACAGTTTAAGTTAGATGTGTCATCCGTGTTCTGTCTTGCGTCTGCATTACGTCACTGTTTGTTTTATGAGAGTGATTATAAAGATTAGGGTAACAGGCATCTTGCTTCCGGACTCTTAGAGCATTGCTTTTGTCCCCCCTTTATGTCTTATTTTTGGTTTTTGGTTTGTTTGTTTGTTTGTTTGTTTTGTGAAATCTAAGAGGAACCCTTTGGATGGACATCCACACCAAATCATTGGCGATGCCCACCTGTCTGGAGCGCTCACTACCTTGTTCATCCCATTCTGTTTAGGCTTGTTCCCTCACCCTCTGACAGGAAGATGACACTGTCAGGACTTGAGCACCATCCCCTTGAGCTTCCTGACCTGCCTCTCACTAGCCTGGAGGCTGTTTTCTCTCTCTGAGAAATGCTTGTTTCGCTTACTCCTTTCTCTGTCGTCTTCTCTAAAACAACATAGAAGGTTCCTTAAGAAAAGGAATTCTTTTCAGGGGAACCAGAGAGTCCTTCTGGGTGTTCCCAGCAACACTACCCAGAAGGGCAATGCCATCTAAATCAAGTTGTCTCTGCCTTCAGGGCATGTGATGCTTTGTCTGTTTCAGTCACTGACTGGTCACCGCCAAAGGGGACTTCTGCAGTCAACATAGTAACAGGTTTACAATCAGTGTAGGAAAGACAACAGAGTATGAAAATGGACAAGGGAAAGAAAATGAATGACCTGTTGAGAGCCAGCGAGCTGTCCCGTGTTTCAGCAGATCATTCGTTTGGCAAGGGCTCAAGTTTAAAGAGAAGTGACCTAACCCCAGTGCATGCTTCACATGGGTGCAAAGTGTGTGCTTGTGTGTGAGCTTATTGATACTCATGACCTGAGCCTCCTGCTCTTGCTTTCTTCTTGGATTAGTGACTAGGTTCTTGTCCCTGTTTCTTACACTAAGGGGCCCCTAGGAGAATTTGTCATAGTCTGCAGAGAGAAGGGCCCATATGTCGAAGAGACCATTAGGGAGGGGATAAGGACCTAGGCATTTGATCCAAGTCTTTCTGCTTGTCTGGTTTTGCCTTTGTGTTTATGTTTTGATCTTCAGAGAAAGAAAAATAAGCATTGATGACCATGATCCCCTTTGATTTATGGGCATGTTCCTTAACACTGGCATCCATCATATTTCTTTGGCACATTTCTAGCCTGATAGGCCTTAAGAAGAATGAAAGACAGTTTTAGCAGAGCAAGGAACAGGATATAGTTGTTCAGTTGGTAAGATGTGAGAAGCTAGTGATAAGCTATGTAGCTCAACTTATGTATGACAGCTTCCTGGCATTCCAAGAAAGGGTGCCTGACACCCATGATTCTTCACCCAAAATGACAGAAGCTATACTTGATGCTGGGAAAGAAGTTATCATTTCTGTCCCATAAAACATTGAATTCAGAAAAAAAAAAAAAGCTTTGGGTGTCATGTCTTCATGCAAGTCAGAGCAATGTAGTTTCGTAGGCAGATGGTGTGAGGTCAGCCTTGTAGAGTCTCCCTGCCCATCCTTACTACAAAACCCAGGAAGGAGTCCTCCTGTGAAGCCCGGGCAGTGAGCATCAGCCATAATCATGGCAGCACTCCTGTTCTCTGCTGTATCTGCCTTCTTCGTGAGAGGTAAACCTGTCTCCTAAGCTATCTGGTAAGCTTCAGGACATAGATAGACCTTGCCTCAGGGTTTTTAACTTGTTTTACATTTTTTAAGAATCTCTATCTTAAGTAGGAACTTGATAAATGTGTTTTGAATGAATTATTGAATGAATGAATGAAACCTCTTCCTGTACCTCACTCAGATGATGCCAAGAAGTCACTCTGCTTGGTAAGAAGATAATGCAAGCCATATAAAACTCAAATATGCATTCTGAGTGGATTAACAATAAGAAGGTTAATATTTGTAAAGATATTTTGAAGTTGATGTGTAATAGCAAAAATTAGAAATATTCTAAATAAAAAATGAGATTGGTCAGATAAAAATAACTCACTTCACTCTGAAGCTTCTAAGATAATAGTTATGTGGCAGCCAAAAGAAACACATGTACTAGACCATTACTGTGAAAGCAATTCCAAATTATATGCATGCTAACAGAGTTGTGGGAATCACACTTACAAAAAGAAAAAAAGAAAATTCACCAAAATGTAAACAATGGTTGTGGTGAATTTTGAGTGATTTCTCCATTATCCAAATGCCTTGGAGAGGGCTATATTACTTTCATAATGTGAAACAAGTGTATAGTAGTAGAGAAAAAAATAATGTGAAATAAGTGTGTCAAATGTGAACACCTGCAAAATGAAACTGGGTGGTGAGCACTTGGATTCTTCCTTTCTGGACTTTTCTGTATGATGGAAATATTTTATAATTAGAACATTTCCAAAAGATAAACAATTGTAGGTTAGAGGCAAGGACATGTCCACAGTATGAAGAGTCCAGTGCCCTCTTTTGGTCTCTGAGGGAATCAGACATACACACAGTGCACAGACATACATGTACGGAAAACACCCATGCACATAAAATAAAACTAGTAAAAATAGTTTAGGGCCATTTAGAATAGCAAGCCACTAGGCTGTCAGACTGATAACCCATGATGACATCTGCATAAGAGCTGAGCACAGTAGTTAGTCAGAATGCTGACAATGGTTAGATACCAAGTAAAGTTCAGTTATATTCAGTAGACTCTGTTGAGCAAGACACAGAATTGGCACCTAATAGTACTTAGTAATACTTCAGGCACTTTATAAGATAAATTTAAGCTATTTTAGAAGTCAGTTACTTAAAACACCTGTAGTTCTCAAATCTTCAGGTGCCATAGGTAGTTCATGTTGTGAAGAGACACCATGACCATGGGAACTCTTATAAAGGAAAACATTTAATTGGGGCTGGCAGGAAGTAAGGCGGAATGCCGGCAGACATGGTGCTGGAGAGGTAGCTGAGAGTTCCACATCTTGATCCACAGGCAGCAGAACGTGAACTCTGACACTAGGAGTGGCTTGAGCATATATGAGCCCTCAAAACCCGCCTCCGTGGTGACACACTTCTCCAACAAGGCCACACCTCCTAATAGTGCCGCTCCTATGGGCCAAACATTCAAACACATGAGTCTATGGGAGCCGTTCCCACTCAAACCACCATGGCAGGTGAGACACTACAACAGACACACTGACTGTGAGTGGGGAAATGGCATTTTTGCACTCTATACTGACCCAGTCTTTTATGGTCAAGAGAGTGTTTCAGGAAGTTACCCTCTTTTCTGCCACTCACTTTTCATTGCTTTATCTAAGAATTTCTAATTCTGTTTAAACTGTTGGCTTGCCAGGCTTGACCCTACAAGCAGCTGCTATCTTTGTCTCTTACCAGAACCACGGTTGATGTTTTTACAGAGGATTATCAAGGAAAGTCAAGAAATAGTACTTAGGGAATAACCGTAGAGCTTATGTTAGGGCTTCTAGAAGAATGTATAGTTGGTGTGGAGAAGGAAATTAGCTGAGCCGGAAAAGGACCAAATTCCACCTGCATTGCAACACACATGAATCTCAGAACCATGATCTGGAGCAAAAAAACTAGACACCAAGGCTCCCAGCAGTGTGATGGCTTTGATATGAAATTCTAGAAAAGCAAGACGATAGGGATGAAAGCCAGTTGGTTATCCTTGTGTTGTCCCTGTGTTATGTCTGGGACAGGGGACTTGGCTACCAGAGGCACAAAGGAACGTTAGGGAAATGATGCAAAGATTCTGAATTTTTTTTTTGTGATAGTTACCTGATTGTGTTTGCTATACTCTTCAAACTGTAAATTTAAAAGTGAATAATTTTATTTTACAGTTTCCAGCTGTTTCTCCTGCTCCTTTAAAGATGACTGCTGTCATACCATGTTCAATTTTATTATTTGTTGGATGTCTATTAAAAAACCACAGTGCTAAATGTTTAAAAGGATTCATAGAGTATTAGATAAAGGTTAAGATTAAACAGTGGATGAGGAAGCTAGGGAGGAAGGGCAGGGCGTGCTTTCTCCTCAGTTGGGGATTCTCTCTGTCTTCTTTTTGGTGTGTGCTCAGGTGTGCTCCCACCTTTATGTGGGGGGCTTGCCCTCCTAATGCCATGGCTGCAGCGCTCCGGGACCTTTCTGAACTGGGTTCTTCTACTCTGTCTGCTTGCAGGAAGTACAGAGCAGCTTAGAAGGGTCAGGAAGTAGTCACTCCTCAATCTCACTATAACCTCTGTCCCCGTAACAGCACTGAACATGTTTTTACATTTAAGTGGAAAATAATTGTCCAAACAGAAGACAGAGAGTGATCTCATTTCCCAAATGAAGTAAAATGTAAATTTGAAAAGACCAGCCAGAATTAATTCCTGAGTCTCACCAGCATTTGCGTCTTATTCTTCCTTCTTGGAATATGAGTAACAGTGCTGGGAAATCAACTGCCATTTTCTAACAAATTCAATTTTGATTTAAAAAGCTTGAAGTAGAAAAATTAGAAATCTTTATTCATTTGTCCATGTGCTCTCTTTTAAATGAATTAGTTTGGTTTATAATACAAATGGTCATATTTATTGTAGATGATTATACTGTAATTAAACTGTGGTTGTATATATATTTATTTTTATGCTAGTTTGTTGCTTATTTGATTTAATTTTTATTCAGTTGGCCCTTCTTGTCTCTTTTCTTTCTCCTCCAACTGCTTTGTAAAGAGTCTGAAGGGACCACGAGGTGACCTGGTCTCTTGATGACAGAGTGGTGTCACTGCTGATTGGCAGGCAGAGCCTGGACTTCTGGAGTCAGATTGCAGGCCCCATTGTTTTCTGAAAATGTCTTCTTGGTCAGGGACTTGACAACTGATAATGGGGTGAACACACCTTGCTATTCCAGAAAAAAAATGTTTGTTTCCTTCAGATGCAGTATGCAGAGCTTTCTTGGTTCCTTGCTTCTACCTGGTTTATTTCCTCAAATGTTTCAGCCTTTTGGAAGTCAGCAGTATCTGTAGTCTCGTGCTTTTTACTAGCAGAGGGCTAAGCAATGACCTTGCAGCAGATTCACTAGGTAGTCTTGAGTTGGCATTCCCTTATCTTAAAAGTTGAAGGGCAGTACTGCCTGCATCCAAGGATACATGGTTCAGAAAAGCTGATTGGTGATTATAAAGTCTTTGTAAATATTCTCATGTTGCAGAACCTATTCTAAATTATGCCCCTTCTCTTAATCCCCACATCCAGCAACTTTAGTCTCCACAAGCTTGATAGCTCATTCATTCCTTCATTCAGTAACTTCACAGAGCACTTTGCAGGATCCAGCTTACACCAAGTGCTAAGTATTCTTCAGCACATGGGATTGGCTCTGGCTTCCTGGAGCTTACATTTTAGCATGAGAGACAGACAAAATAAATAAAGATAAACAACTAACCTGACTTAGGTTGTTAAAGGTCAGTGTGGCTGTGTTGATGAGAATATGTCATAATTCCTATTATGCTGTAAATTCTTACTGTGGATAGCAGCATTTCCCTTCCTAAACTTAAAAGGTCTGCTTGTACTTCTAATATCCCCTCTACTTTATGTGGCATAAAATTTCAGTGATGACTTAAAGGTACAATATGAGTCCTTCACTTACCAATTCCTCAGATAGAGCTAAGCCTATTAACCACCAGTGCTGTACCATTAGTGGGACTTTCCAGAAGATGCAGAGAGACAGACATGGGGCCTAGGAGTGCCAAGAGCATGCCCCTGCCCTAAGGAGGTGTGTGTGCTCAAGGTGTGATGCTTTGAAGCAGTCTTTGAGAATTAGGAGAGGCTTACCCAGAAACAGGTACCCTTGAACTGAAATCTGATGTTCATATACAAGTCAGCAGGATGCCTAAGTATCAGGAAGGGCTTTCTAAATGGGAACTACATGACAAACAAGGACTGGAGGAAGTGTGGGAAAAGCTTGGGGACTTCTGCAAGAGGAAATATTTCAGCAAGTCTAAGGTATGGGGAAGGAGGAGTAGCTTTATGAGAGATGAGGCTAGACCCAGGAAGTGAGATGAACTATTCTGCCTCTGAAGGCCTTCAGTCGAGTAGCCCCAAGCTAGTTCAGCATCTGGATGGAAGTAGGGTTTGGATTGTAAGCTCTCATGACTCCCTGTAAAGGAGTGCTCTTTCTGCTCCAACACAGGGCCTGTAATTCATATTCCTGGAGCAGAGAGTAAGCCCTAGGCCAGGGTTGACCTGTAGGAGGAACTGCACCTAGCTTAGTTGTACAAGGCATTCTTCGTGTGAAGTCGCCTGTGGGGGAGGTAGCAGAAATCCACCCTGCTTTCTGCTCGTTATCCTTCCTCCTATAGAGGTTCCTTTTCTGAAATCCCACGCGGGAGAGCAGGGTTCTGTGGGCCTGCTGAGACAGGCCCTGGCTCTAAAGACAGCTTCTGCTCAATACTAGGGTCTTCTGTGCTAGCAGCTGACAGTTTAGGCACAGAGGGAAAGGTACCCACGTGAGAAGGCCTTGAGTGTTTGAGAAATATTTGTGGGGTCTCCTGGTTGACTCTAGGAGGTTAGTGCTCAGTAGGTCTTTAGTGGAGGATCCTCAGTGAGTCCCAGGGCATAAATGCCTGCTTTGAAAATGGTACATTTCAGAACTTGTAGCTATTACTATGATGACTATAGTTGTAATCCTGTATATTATGTATGCATGTATACAAGTGTAAGGAAGGTACATATGGAAAATAGTGCTTTCTGTACATCACCAGCCTACCACATCAGAACTTTGGGGAATGAAGCTCAGAACTTCAGTAAGGTTCTGCCAATAACATTTTAAGAAATTGTTCAAAAATTTCTTCACAAAGAAGATAAAATTTGTTGAACATTATTTGAAATTTAACCCTTATATTTAATTTTTCTTTTGTTTAATGTTTTAAGGTGTGTGTGTGTGTGTGTGTGTGTGTGTGTGTGTGTGTGTGCATGTGTGATCTATGTGCCCATGAGTACAGATGCCCATGGAGTCCTGAAGAGAGTGGCCATCTCCTGGAACTGGAATTATAGGCAGTTCCAAGCCTCCCCAAATGGATTCTGAGATCCAAACTTGAGTCCTTTGCAGGAACAGTATGCCCTTTGAACCTCTGAGCCATCTCCAGTCCAGTTTAATCTTTCTTGAAAATCTCTTTGTATCAGTAGAACTGCCTCATTTTTGTTATAGTTTGGACCTTGTTTGCCTTTCCAAAGACCCATGCTTTTAAGGCTTGGTCTCCAGCCTGCGGCACTATGAAAAGATGGAGGGACATTCAGGATATAGACCAGCTGGAGAGAATATTAGGCCCCCAATCTCCTCTTGTCTCTTCGTTTGCTATCGCCCTGAAGTGAACAGACTTCCTGACCCTGTGTTCTATTATGATGTCCTGTGCCCCAAAGGCCCAAAGCCACAGGGCCTGGAAAATAAACTTTTCTGTCCTTTAACTCAAGTATTTCACCACGGTGGTAAAAATGCACATTCCTCTTTACAGGTATCCTGTAAATTTAGCCAGTATTTTTCTAAATGGAGTTTTTTCCCTAACTGTAAACTCAGTAATAGGTTATGAATCAGTTGTGATCATTGTTAATCTTTGATATTTTTCGATGAAGTATGGGGCTAGGGTGTAGCTCAGTGATAGAATACAGGAAGCTGTGAGTTCAGTCCTGAACAAGTGTGAAAGAGAGAGTCAGAGAAAGAGGGTAAATAATTAAATGTATTTCTTTTTAAAAATTTTAAATTGTATTTTATGTGAGTGAGTATTTTGCCTACATGTGTGTCTGGGTACCACATCCATGCCCGATGTCTGTTGAGGCCAGCAGAGGGCATCAGATCCCCAAGGAATAGAGTTACAGATGGCTGTAAGCTGCTGTGTAGGTGCTGGGAATTGAGCAGCCAATGCTCTTAAGCACTGAGCCATCTCCCCAGGCCCAGTTAAAAGTATGTCTTACAGCCGGGCGGTGGTGGCGCACACCTTTAATCCCAGCACTCGGGAGGCAGAGGCAGGCGGATCTCTGTGAGTTTGAGGCCAGCCTGGTCTCCAAAGTGAGTTGCAGGAAAGGAGCGAAGCTACACAGAGAAACCCTGTCTCGAAAAACCAAAAAAA
>CABHPQ010160752.1:0-61287 GCA_902168405.1 Peromyscus aztecus | reverse complement strand
ATACTTTCATATATATATATATATATATATGAAAGTCACAGCTTGAAATAATAATAAGTAAAGTAAATATATAGCACCTAATGTGAGAAGCTCACGTGTATCTGAGGGTGAAGTCATAGTAGTTGCAGAATATGCCTTTGTGTGAACCAAAGCAAGTACTAAAGCCCAAGTTAGGTGTTTTGTTTTGTTTTTCTCTTTGTTGTTACTTAGTTTCAGCCTGTTAATGACAGAAACTTCCCATTCTTTAGACATGCTTTATTGAAAAAAAAATCTAGTTTGATCTTGGAGTGTAAATATGATACCATAAAAGTTGAATTGAGTCTTACTGGAAATAACTTGACATTGCTCTAAATGCAGCCTTTTTGCTGGGGAAAAGTGGCCTGGTTTGATTCTTGCTGGCTTCTTACCAACACCATACAGGAATTTTCCAGTGTTCGATCTCTGTGTACCTGTACAACTTAGGGCAGGCTCTGAGAGTCCTAGACTATAGCTCAGAAAGCTGAGCCTTGGAAAAATCCTCTGTAAACCTTCTCCTCTGGCCATCAGCCTTCCCTTGTAGTGGCTGCCTGTTTATGTTTGTTAACTTAAACTTTCTAGAAGTCACATGTCTGAGTTATGTCAGGATCAACTTGGTATTTAACATTTGGCTTGGAACTTAAATGTAACAGGCTGTAGCTTGTGACTACATCTTTTAAGTCTGTGAATTTTTGTTCCACCCCAAATGAAAAGCTGGGATACCATAGCATAACATAAGCCTGAGCTTCCTAACTGTGGGTCTTGAATGAGATTCACAAGTGCTGCTAGATATTCATGGTGCTCAGTTCATTCTGTATTAAACTAGTGGACATTTCTTACAACCACAAAGAACTTTGAACAATTCAAAGTATGTTTGAACACCAGTCCTATGGATTACTCTGTAAACATGTCAATGATTTCAAAATTGTTCAGTTCCTTCCATAGTATTTTTTATGGCATAACAGTGTGATATAAAGAACAGAAATGGATGTTTTTGACAGTTCCCATATAGACAATGACAAATTGCTACTTTAATTAATTGTGTTGCAGACTATTATTTACTGTTTGTACATGACTGAGAAATACTAGGAAGCTGAAACAAAATCTATGGGGGCTGACTATTAACCCTACCCCTAGGATATTTAGGGGCATGTATGTTCTGTCCCCACCCAGGTCTCCCAGTTAGAATCACTGAGAGGGGGCGAAGGGTAGATAACATGTCTCCTGGTCTGCAGTGAGGATATGCCCTGAGTACCTTTGTCCCTATGAGCTCTCACTGTATTGTGTCATCTTATTTTCCTCTCTCCTCTGTTCTGGGCCCTCAGCTCTGTGCCTTCATTCAGCCTTCATAGAAACGGGGGCTGCTTAAGGGTTCATCTTGGGAAAATAGTCCTGCTCTCCCTTCCCTACCTTGCCTTTCCAGAAAAGCCATGCCCCTTCCCTTCCTCCTGCTGTTTACCCCAGACTGCCTTACTATGTTTCTGCATGGGGGAATTGGCCTTCTGCTTGACTTTAGACTGGTTAGGGGCACTGGCATCATCTTCACCCTTCTATCCTGGGCCTTAGGGGCTCCTCAGTAAACAGGGTGAAATGAAGAAATGATTCTGTGCAGCTCAACTGGGAAGCAAATGCTAAGGGTACAGTTCCAAGGGCTGGCATTACAAAGTACCATAAATGAAGTGGCTTAAATGTCAGACATTTATTTTCTGACAGTTTCAGAGACTTATGTAGAGGCATCAAGGTACATAGAGGCCATGCTGCCTTGAAGGGGACAGAAAGATGGGTTGCAGGTTTTCTCCCAGTTGTGGAAGCTATTGGTCTTAGGCAGTGTTAATCTCACCAATCAAGAATAAAACCACTATCACAATTTACAGCCAAATCTGTAGCAAGCTTTAATTAAATACTGGCCAGTTGGATGGGCTCTGGCCAGGTCCATCTCCAGGTTTCCAGAAGATGGGTCTGAACCAAGGTTTGCAGCAGCTTAAGAATTTCCCATCAGGTCTAATCAGGGGCAAGCATACATTCTGATGTACCTCTAGCCTACATCCAATCAGGGGCAAGTGTACATCCTGACATATTTCTTGCCAGTGAATCTCCTGCCCACATGTGATCAAACACATCCAGTTCAGACAGGTCAAACAAACTTGTTTAGGGGAGTGAAGACATGTGACTTATTATCTCCCATAAACAACAGCCTCCAGCATTTCAGGAACTATCTGTCCTGGAGCAAGAGGCTTGCAGATCAGAGGCATTTTTGTTTCCTGGATTTCTTAGGCATAGTAATTAAAACTTCAGATGTAACTTTGGCTCTCACATTAGCATAACCTAATCCTCACATGGTGCTCTCCTGGAGCCATGGTTGTCTCCAGATAACTTCCTTTCAAAAGGACACCAGGCATAATGGACCACTGTGGAACAGTGGTCCTACAGTCAAGTAAAATACATTCTGAGATAGCTAGAGCTTGTCAGGAACACTAGTCTCTGGTTCTAAGGAAGAGGTACAGGCCTTGCCAAGAGTTTCCTGTGTCTTTTCCTTGAAAATTTTGGCCATGTTGTGAACCAAGCCTTAGAAGCTGACAAGAGCCCAGGAAATCAGTGTTCTGTGACAAACTTGACGAGCATCAGGCATCACTGCTGACAATGGGAAATTTGTCTCAAGTACTAAAGCAAAAAGATTGAGCCCTGAGCCCTGAGAGATGATCAGGGCTGGAAGCTGGCTCGTAATAGAGTCCTTTCACTTCAGTTCCATGTTGTTCGGGGTTTTTACTCTTTTGCTCTCTTTTGGGGGCCCGCCACCCAGCTCCCAAATAAATCACACAAAGAGGCTTATACTTAATTATGAATGCCCAGCCTTAGCTTGGCTTAGTTTCTTGCCAGTTTTCCTTAAATTGTCCTGTCTGCCTTTTGCCTCTGGGCTTTTCCTTTTCTATTTCTGTATACCTTCCTTTGTTTCTTATTCTGTGACTGGCTGTGTAGCTGGGTGGCTGGCCCCTGGAGTCCTCCTCCTTCTCTGGCTCCTTCTTTCTCCCCTTTTTCTCTTTTCTTCTTCTATATATTCTCTCTCCCTGCCAGCTCCGCCTATCCTTCCTCCTGCCTTACTGTTGCCCGTTCAGTTCTTTATTAGACCATCAGGTGTTTTAGACAGACAAAGTAACACAGCTTCACAGAGTTAAACAAATGCAACATAAGCAAAAGTAACACACCTTAAAATAATATTCCCCAACAGTTCCACCCTAACCTAATTAGACAACCCATTCATATACTTTGATGTGCTGTTTTATACTCAGTATGACATCTCTCTTGAGCCTCCAAGTCAGCCTGGAGCTGACTCAGGAGAGAGTTACTGTAGGTGTCTCTGTCCTCTAGTCCTGAAACCCAGAACAGAGTAACACAGCTCACAGTGTAAGTTAGCCTGAGCCCAGGGCCTTAGAGCTCTTCAGTCGTCATCCCACTCTTGCTGGCCAGGGATCCTTCTGTGGTCCTTGCAAGTGTGCGTACAGCATAGCCTTGGAGCCCGGGACCCTTGGGAGGAGATGGGAGGCAGACATTCTTTAGAGACCAGGTTTGGATTAGAAGCCTGCCAGGATTTACAAATCAGATCTCCTTTCTTCTCTTTGAAAAGTGTCCTAGTCTCTGAAAAGCTTGTCAGGCCTGTCAAAAAATGCTGTGGCAGGTGAAGAGCAAAGCATTCTGCAAAAGGGAATGAAGGGTTTTTACACAGAAGGCGGGCACCTCGGCTTAGTAATTACTGTTGGAACAGTCACAGCAATGCAGATGCCGCTCCACAATTGGATCTAACTTAATACTGGCTGCCTCCTCCCGAGTGGCAATACGTAAATTAATTAATAGTAGGTTAGATTTGAAACTGTGTCTTTTTGGAGACCATTATTAACTTGTTCTCTGCACCTTTCTTACTTGGCTGGTGAATTTCATTTCAGTCTTAGAACTGAGGCTCCTGTTGCCACTGTGCTGTGTGAGCACCAAGGTTTTGAAAACGTACCTCTTTTATCACATTGTGTTTCCTTACTGTATAAATACTTAAGCTCACAAAGGTGTTTCGTCTACTTGTTCTGTAGCAGCTAATAGACAAGGTTCTGGAATATGAGTCTCCCCACTTTTTCTCCTGAGTTAGAAGAAGGTAGTAATTAAGACTGAATCCTGCCTCGATTGGCTGCCCATCATGTACCTCCTGCTTGTGCCTTGGTCTCCTTGTTGGAAAAATGGGTAATAATTCTATCTACCCCTAGGGTTGTTATAATGATTCTGTTAATCAGTTTCTCATTACTATGATGAACATCTGAGGTAGCATGTAGGAAAACGTTTATTCTGTCTCATAGCTTAAGGGGTTTCAGTCCACCATGATAGATGGGCTCTGCTTAGAGCAGGGTATGGTGGGGCACACCTTTAATCCCAGCTCTTAGAAGTCAGAGGCTGGTGGATCTCTTAAGTTCAAGGCTAGCCTGGTCTACAGAGCAAGTTCAAGGACAGCCAAGCTTAGGCAGAAATGGACAGAAAGCTGGTGAAGATGTAATTAAATGAGAGGGCCATGTTCCAGCCCCAATAAGCAGCAGAACTTAGCAGCTTTGGCCACATGGTTCTAGAGTTAAGGATAGAAGAAAGGGGCCACAAAATCTGCCCCTAAGGAAAGCCGCATTCATATGGGTTCTGGAAATCTAAATTCTAGTCCTCACATTAACATAGCAAGTGCTTTATCCACTGAGCTGTTGTCCCAGCCCTGGGTTTTTCCTTCCTCTTTTCAGGAGCTTACTGCATCTGATGACCCTACATGATGCTGTGGTTCCCTGAGGGCTTTGGGTGAGTGTTCTGAGTCTCAGACACAGGCCCGCCCTCTTAACTGCTGGGCAACTTCATGCACATCCCTCCACTTCCCATGCCTCAGCTGCAGCCTAGAGAATAACATCAGGATGCCCACTCAGAGGTCTCTGGTTCATAAGTGCTTTCATACAGAACCTCAGAATCTCCTGCAGAGTAAACACTCGTGTACCCAGCCCAGTTCACCTGCTCCCCTCCCTCTGCCAGCTCTCTCATGGCTTCTCAAGGAATCCCTCTTGCAGGCCCTTTGTCTTCTTCAGCTTAGGCTTGGTCCAGACATGTCCCTGTGTCTCAACAATCAGTCCTGGGATGGGAACTGGGTCTGGCCATATAGAGTACTTATTACTCCCCATAGTCTCTCACCCTGACAATGATGTGAACCGTGTGAGGATGGAGACTTGATATCAATCTCTGCAACTCAGGCATGGTAGGCTGGGCATGTAGCTCAATGATAGAGTGCTTGCCAGGTGTGCATAAGGCTCTGGGTCCAATCCAGCACTGAAAATCATCCTAAGTAAAATTCTACCATAATTTGAAGTGGCAAATATATAGAAGGTGCTCACTAAACATTAATGGATTTGAGCTATCCAACCGTACCTAATACATTGAACTTGCTGTGTAGGCAGCCCAGCCCAGCCTAACCTCAACTGAAACATAGTTCCCACTAGATTCTAAATACCCTGTGTCAAGGCACATACATGGTCATGTACCTATAAGATCCAGGGGTTTCTCTCTGGTCCTTCTCCAAGAAGGTTAACTTCCCCTTTAGAGATCATAGGAGCAAGAAAAAAGCTCCATACAGTAGATGATTTGGAATCAGAGTTAGGAAAATTGTATTTGAATATAGTATCTACTACTTATCTTTAGCTGTGAATACTCCAGACACAAAGCATAAGCTCTGTTTTCCACTTCCCTTTATCTGTAAAGTAGGAACTATACTTTTTATATGGAGTTGTAAGAGTCATGTGGTTATAAACAAAAAACACTCAGCACAACACCTGATGTTTCATGAGCCTTCAGGAGTTAGGATCTTATGTGGTTGAGTTCAGTATTATATTTTTGACTTGTGTAACAGCATTTTGGATTGCAAGGCTGTCCATACATGTTGGAAATATGAGCTTCATCCCTCCCAAGGTGAAGCAGAAAATTGAGAAAATATTTGTACAGTTGCCAATCTCAGCAGCTTGCAGAACTTCACAGGGAGTTCCTTAAGAGAAGAGCGGGTACAGTGACACAGGTCCCTGTACAAGCAGAGGACTGGGGACAAGGCTGCGGATAACCTCCTTTACCAGCATGCATAGCGACGAGCACCCTCTGGTGTTGCTGCCACCTTAGCCCAAACCCCGCCAGCTTGGTGTCCCTGCTGCTGCTGTAAA
This sequence comes from Peromyscus aztecus, assembly GCA_902168405.1. NCBI lineage: Eukaryota > Metazoa > Chordata > Mammalia > Rodentia > Cricetidae > Peromyscus > Peromyscus aztecus. The sequence goes on along the minus strand of CABHPQ010160752.1, from coordinate 55,063 downwards.
TGTCACTTTGCCTTGCTCCGAAATGAGTTTTCAAAACGCATTTTATAGCTCTTGTTCTTCCCTATTGATCAGACATAAAAGTAATTGCTTCTTTTGAAAATGTCTTTTGCCCTTGAAAACATCTCCTCCCTGTTCTTGTAAAACCATTATCTCAAAATGCACCCCCCAGATGTCCATGTTGTGTGTGGGGGGGCACTTACAAGATAAAATTTTTGGCAGAAAGTCCTGAGTTAAGTTATTTTGCTATGAGCCCAGGCCGGTTCTTATTTTGCTATGAGCCCAGGCCAAAGAACATGTGTTGTGAGTGTGTGGCAGGGAGCTCCTCACTCTTATTAGCAATTAGCTGGTGCTGGAATGATTGTAAAACATATAAAAATTGTAGCATGCAATAACCCCTTGGTGCTAAACAGTGTACTTCATGCTTCAGAGTAAATGCTGTGTCTCCCATCTGCTTTTTAGCACGTGTTCAGAGTATCAACGTACTTCTCTTAGTTTTTCAGCCTGTTAAGGAGAAAATGCTGTTCATTTTAAAGTAACATGAGCTTTAGGGCTAAGAACTTTCCACATTCCAGTTTCTGTATTGGATTTTCATTCAGACCTGTGTCCTTCTGTGTGTACTGCACAGCATATGCATGTTTGTGTTTAAAAGTCTATAATTTAAACTAAAGGAAGTAGTCAGTGGTAATTTAGGATGTTGCTATGTAAAGACAATACTGTGTCCTCTGATTTACCCAGTGTGGAAGTTGCTTTTCTAATCACTTTCACAGTATACTTGATAGAGAAACCAACCTAAGGAAGCAGATGGTTTTATTTGGTTCACAGTCTCAGAGACTTGAGTCCCTAGTCCTTGGCCCCACTGATTCTGGACTCCTGGTGAGGCAGATCATGATGGCTGTGAAACATTTTGGGGAAAAAGATGTTCACTTCATGGAAGACAGAAAGCAGATCAGCAGGAAGAGGGCAGGGCAAAAAGTCGCCCAAAGGTTACCCTTACTGACTTCATTTGTCCAGCTATGCCCTACCTTCCCCAGCCCTACCCTCTCCCAGTAATCTTTTCAAAACTTGAATCCATTGGTAGATTAAACCATTGATTATGCCAGAACCCTCATGACCCAGTCCTGTCTGGAGAAGCCTCACAGAAACCAGCCATGAGCCTTACACATCTCCTAAGTACTTTTCAGTCCATTTGAGTAGCAGTAAAAATTAGCCACCACACGCAGTTATTACTGAGGAAAACTGCTACTTACTTGTACACCAAACAACTCACTAGTTTGAAGTCATTTCAGATCATAATGAAGTTAGTATCTGTGTGTTCACTTAAACCTCAATGCTAAGCATCCTGGGAGTAGAAGGAATAGACATGAAACCCATCCCACAAGAACCAAAAGAGAAAATTTAAATATAAGTAAGCATAATAAAAATAGGAAATTATCATGCATGGTGGCTTATGCCTTTAATCTCAGCACTTGGGAGGCAGAGGTGGGCAGAGCTCTGAGTTTGAGGCCAGCCTGGCCTACAGAGCTAGTTTCAGGACAGCCAAGGGCTACACATAGATACCTTGTCTCAAAACAAATAAAGAAGATTGGTATAAAAAGGATTGGGAAATGTGCTGTGGGAATCACAAACCTCCACACACATACTTTCAAACTTAGTTTGTCAGGAGCCTGGGAGGTACAGTCTGTGTGGTCACTATAGGAGCATATTTTCAACCTGACTAAAATGAGCTCATTTGGGCAGATACAAATCTCTGAGAGGGTGTTCTCAACAGTGTTCTTTGAGAGAGAAAACACTGGAAAGTAGAAAACAATAAGAGACCCAACCTGGAAATAGAGCCATGGCTATCAGGTTGGAGCTTTGTATTGTCTGTGCCTTTGTGCTGCTCACGTTGGAGTCGTCTCCAGGGTACAGAGGAAGTGACAGGTACAAACCATGTGGTTGGTACAAAGTTTGTACAAACGGTTTCTCAGGTTCTTCTCTGAACAACCAGTGACCATGGATAACTCAGGCCAGCCAGGCACAGTTCACACATGGGATAGACAGCAACCACCAGAAAACGGTGCCCTGCTTTTACAACACCTGGATTTTAGTAAGGAAGACAGATGAATCACAAATAGCATTTCCAATGGGCCTTTAAGTGCTGTGAAGGAAAGAAACTGGATAGTAGGCACTAGAAGTTGTGTGCTTTCTAAGTGGCAGGTGGGCAACATTGGTTTGGCTCAGTGAAGGCCCCTCTCGGGGGTGAAGTTTATTCTGAGACCAGAGTGATAGGAAAAACTCTCTGGAAGAAGACTGTTCTTGGCGAAGGAAGAATCAGGTGCAGAGGCCTGAGGTCAGAACAAGTTGGCCTGCTCAAGGACTTAAGAAAGACCCCTATGGATGGGTCCCGGTCAGATCCGGTGAGAGGGAGCCACGGTCCTAGTGGGCCACAATAGGGAGTTATTACCAGGGGTTCCTGGCCTTGCCCATTCCTCAAAAAGAAAAAAATACCTATGTTAATAGTAAGTTCAACTATAGCATTAATATTGGGTTGAATTCTACGTCCTGGAAACATGTGGCTACTGAGTAAAGAAGCTTTGTCTTCTTTGGAGTCTCCCTGCTAGATTTTAAAAGCAAACACGATGTGTGTCCCTGTTTCTCTTCCCTTCTCTTATCTAGGCACCAGGTGGACTCACAGCCAGGTGGCTTCCTTACTCCTTTGGGTCTACCCCCTTTCCTTTCCCCACTTTACACATTCTAAAAATCCCTGTTTCTTCAAGGCAGCCAGTTATAATTGGTAGTTAGAAAGTCAGTCTGACACGTAGTGTAAATAACTGATAGGATCTGGTGGACACAGAAAAGAATTGACTTCTTTGAAGGCTGGTAATAGAACAGATGAATCTTCTTCCTTAAGATGACAAATAGAGACAAAGCCTTTGCATGGCCAGGGAGGGTCTCTTTGGGAAAGGCCACTCCTTTGCTTGGGAATATAGTGTGCTCTTGTGGTGGAAGTGGTGGCCACTTCCTTCCCTCTCCTCCCAGATCTCCTGGAAGTTCTGACGGTGGCAGAGCAGAGAGTTCTGTAGTACAGAACAGAAAGCAGGAAGGCACCAGAGATGGCATTGGGGGTAGGGTGAGTATAGAAGTCGTAGAGGTTCTTCAAATGCATTGATGGTAAGCTGAATGCTAGAAATTGAAAGCTCACTATACTGGGGTATTTTATTTTGGAAATGTCATCTGCAGTTGGAAGATTTAAAAAATTGATCACAGTGCTCTGTCTTCCATGTCTATTTAATTTCCACTCTGTTTATGCATGTGAGTGCCAGTAATTTCAAATAATGGTCATGATGAAGGATCATCACTGCACAGATCATTCTGTGCTCCTAATGAAAATTAGAGCTGGAAATTGCTTCCTTATGTGTAGCTCAAACTGCCTTTGCACTAATTTCACTTTATAACTTCCACTTAATCCTCTGCTTACCACCCTAAGAATCCTTCCCTGTCCTTGAAGTTGACTCCTTTGAAATCTTTATGGGTAGTCCTGGTTTCCCTTAAGCTGTGGCTACCCTGGTCCTTTGTTCCCAACAGTCTTTAAGCTTCTAAGCAAAACAGCCTCTGCTCACTTTTCTTCCACGGCACTTTTTAATGAGTTCTGGTTCTGGAACACGACTTGATTTCATGTTGTGGTCAATATAAACGAGCTGAGCCTTGCCTCCTTCTCCCTAATGAATCAATCCATTGCTCTTTTTCCAGCCAAGACCACCACATACTGCTTACCCTAATTAGTATGCTCTAATGCTAATCAGGTGGCCAGTAACTCACTTGCTTTTACATTCAATTTCATCAGCTGTAGTAGGAAAATTTTATATATATATATATAAATTTATATATATGTAAATATATATATATATATTCTCCATGTGATTCCAAGGAAGAAATGTTTCAACCAAGAAGCCACTGATCACAGGGGCAGTATGATCAAAAAGAGGTTTTTTTGTTTGTTTTTGTTTTTTTTTTAATCAGTACTTTATGTGGTCAGTCTCTGACCCGTATGTCCCAGGTTTGATAGGTTAGTACTGTGACTAGGAAGACCTGTATATTGACATTTTCCATGTCAAAAATCACATCTAATGGCTTGACTTTCACACATCAGTAACAATTGAGAAAATTATTTTAACATGACAACCCAGTTTTCCAACCCAGAAGTTTAAAGCAAAACAAAACAAAGACGGAAAAAAAAAACAAACAAGCAATATTTGACTCTAAGAAAGTAGTATCTGAACTCTGCAAAAAATGTAGGCTACTGCTCTGGGATAACCTGTGAAAATCTGTGGTTGTGTTGAGAAATGCTTCATTTGGTCACTTGTTAAATGAGTAAAGGGACATCAAATACACAACTTTGACACATGTTCAAAGACTATAGTTTGGTGACCAAATGTCTGTCTGTCTTGCTTGTTACCTATAGGGAAAAGGGAAAGAGATGATGATATGTGTAATTTTTCAGGATCTTAAAGATTCTAATAGTGTATACTGTGGTTTTACTTATATAAAGAGAGAAGGTTGTGGTGAAGTGTTCTGGGAAGAGATTGGGAACCATTTCTCTAATCTTGGGTCTTATGGAGAGAGCTCACTGTGGTGATTTGGTGAGACTTTAAGAGCCTTCTGTCTTTGTAAGCATGCCTGTTACTGACATGCAGTACTGGCATGCCATACTGAAGGTTCCCAGTCTTACTGGAACTGATGAACAGTTTTTATATCCTGAAGAATTGGACCTAGAAACTACTATGATAGGCTCTGAAAGTTTTGTATAGATCTGAGTGAAAACCATAACCATGGTTTGACTGGGGGACTTGGAGTCTTTGTTCCTAAAAAGCTCACCTGGTAAGGGTCATGCTGAGCCCTCTTTGAACCATGTCCTCTCACTCTCAAAGGACAAACTCCTTACCTTGGTTGTAAATCTCAGTTCTTTGGCTAACATCCATGTATTTGGTATCCTGTGTCATCTCTTGTGTTTATGAGCTCAGGGGTACTGTGGCAGACAAAAGACAGAGAAAGGGTGAGTGAGCCCCATTTTCAGAGTTCACACTACCAGGCTGACTTCTGATAACACTCGAGTTCTTCTTTAGAGAACACATAGGACTTCATGTCCTCCTGCTCTTGGCCCTAAGCAAACCCTTAATAAGCAGAGTTTGTTCTTTAGCATCTTCTATTCCAGCAACAACTAAGAGTTGAAGCCAATGCAAGCTTTCTGATGCAGGCCTTGCCTGGGAATGTGGATGTAGGTGCGTGCTCAACTAAACTCACATACTTTGTGCCTCATTTATAAATGTCCAAAAACGCAGCTCTCAGGTTGTGGTGTATTCTATAAAATGTACTTATTTTTTCACTACTTTCTGGTTGAAAGATTTCATTTATAGACTCTATGGGCATGTTAAACAGGGTTAGGGGTGAGTCTGGTTCATTCCAGTGGTCTTTTGGTTCCCTTTGGATTTAATGAGAAAACCTTGGTCTAGTAAGTTTCACAAATTCTGAAGCTTGCATCAGTTTATTCTCTATGTGTCGAGGGGCCTCTAGTAATGTGCAGGCATTCACTCAACTAGTAAAAGTCACTGAAAATTTATCAGCACCAAGTTGCTTTATTAAAAACAGATTTTTATTATAATCGTACAAATGGCACAAATATTTGTACTGATATGCTGGCTGCATAAATAGAATTTTAATTCTTTGATTTTTAAAGTTTTATCATTCTGTCATTTTATATCTAAAAGACTTAAGGAGCAGTAGAAGAAAATGTTGTTAGCTATTAAAATTGTGACTATGTAATAACTACCTATAGAGTGTGTGTGTGTGTGTGTGTGTGTGTGTGTGTGTGTGTGTGTGGACCAGTGTTCTCTGGAAAATATAATGTACCAAATGGTAGGTACTTTTATACTGTATCTCTTTCCTTTCCTTTTCTAATTTTTACAGTGGTTATGCTTAACTTTTGTAATAAGAAAAAGTTAAATGTTAGTTTAACGAAGACTACTTTAGTATGCATTTAGAGAAAAGGGAACTTGTTCTTTTTGATACCGTATTGCTTTATTTTTCTAAAAATTAAAAAAAAAAAAAAACTTCTCATTATCCTCTAGCGAAGCTCCTTAACAACTGCAGAAAGGATAGTATTGGTAACTTAAATACGTATTTTTAATCTCTTAAGCATAGTTAGAAAAGGCACATTCTTGCCCCACCCCCGGACTTGCACCAACTCAATCAAAATGCTTCATATTGAGACTTTCAAAGTCTGCATTTTTATTAGGCATTGCAAGTGGCTGTCTTGTGAAATTCAGTTTGAGAGTCACCCTTTGATCTGAGATTCCTCATCTTTATAAGGGTTGAAGCATCTTCTAGGTTTCCTGTTTGTTTTAGGGGTTTATAACAAGTGTACATCTGCATAACATCTCTTTTATTGTTAGAAACACTGAAAGATAAGCGAGTTTCTGGTTCTCTCAAATGTGTGCTGTAAGGGAGTCACATCCTCAGTGAACACTTGGGGCCTCTTTACAGAGGCCCTGCTGTGACCCACCCTCTGTCCATGGAACATGGCAGTCCTGGCAGAAGGCTCCTGGAAAACAGCCTGGGATCAGAACAGAGGACTTAGTGATTTTTCTCAAAAGCCTGCCCCAACCTGAGTTTCCAAAGAATAACTGTTTCTCACCTCTCCTTGGACTAATCTGTTATCCCAAGAAGTCAGCAAGTCAGCATCTTGTCTTCTGAATGGTTGATTCTTTTGAAAAGTCATTGTGCCAGGAAATTAAGACAGTTAGTGTGTTTTGAATGCATACCATAATGTGGAAAGAGCTGTTCACCTCTCCTTTTCCTGTTGATTCAACTTCGCAGCAAACTGGTGCTGGGTTACGCTCAGAGACGCACCATCTTGCTGAGTTAGCCTAGAACTGCAGGCTGTTTTCAAATTCAGCAGAAGTACCTGGAGAGCTGGTTAAAGAGCAGATGTTTGGCTCTACTGCCTGAATTTGAATTTCTTAAGTCTGGGGTAAGCATGCCATACTTTTCTAACAGTTCCCTAGGACTGCCAAAGCCTCTGATCCAGGAACTACTCACTGAGAACTCTGGCACTTTTTTTTGTTCTCCAGACCAGAGGTTCTCAACCTGTGAGTCAAGACCTCTTTGGGGGTTGAACGACCCTTTCACAGGGTCACACGCTAGATATCCTACATAACAAATATTATATTATGATTCATATCAGTATCAAAATTACAGTTATGAAGTAGCAACAAAAGCAGTTTTATGGTTGGGGGTCACCGAAACATGAGGAACTGAATTAAAGGATAGCAACACTGGGGAGGTTGAGAACCACTGGTCTAGACCCTCAGGCTAAGTGAAGGGTCAGTGGTGTTTCTCTGTAAGGATTAACATAGGAGTTTCATAGGGCAAGCCTGGAAAGACACTTGTGTTGTCTATTAGAATCTCAAAACTCCATTTGCAAATCTCTCTATCATTATTGCTCGCAGCCTTGTTTCTCCTAGGTCTGTAAGTTCCTTGCATTTGTGTGCCCCCAACAAGCCATCAGTGAGTGCCACCCCATCTTGGGATGGACTAGACCTAAGGGTGCATGTTTTGATAAAGGGAATTTGTGATTACATAAGGCCTGACTTACAGGGCAAATGCCATGCCTAAGAGAAGGATCTGCCCATTTGCCCTGACCCAGCACTCACAAAAGAAGTGTAAGCCCTTCGATCTGCTATGCAGCTGTCAACTCTGCTAACTGCCTAAAAGCAAGCTGCTGGACTTGCTCTAATATATGTCCTAAGTTGCTGATCACTGCTTAGGATATCCTAGAGTCTTGATTTAGTGTTTTGAACAATTAATCTATTCACTGATCCCCAACCTTTCGAAGTTCACAGGCAGGGAGCTTTGGCTGGAAAACACAATCCACCTCTTTTGGGGAGAGATCAGTTCAGACTGCATTCCATTTGGCCAGGAAGATTTTCAAATCAAAGAACACTGGACTTTGACCTGAAAATGAAAGAACCTTTGGGGTTAGCTATATGTGCTCACCCCCATCATGATCCCCACCTGTCTCTTCTCGTGTAGCAGACTTTTGCTCAGTCTTACAATCATGCAGTATATCCATAGGGAGGGGCTTAGTGATGGTCTTGTTTGAGTGGTCTGAGGACTAACCTCACTCTCCACAGTTGCTCTTCTTATGTTATCACCTTCCTCCCTTCCTGTTCCTCACACTCAGCTAGCTCCTCTGGTCTCTGCTGTTCCAGACTCATTCTTACCTTGAGTGTAGACTTGCTTCCCCAGAAGATGACTGCCTTGCTTTTTTGTGTTTAAGACCTATGTGAAAGGTACCTTCAACTAATGTGGCCTGTAAACCCTACCTCCACCCGTGTCTTTCCTGTGCTGTGTTCTCTTCTTAGCTCTAATCACTATCTGAAATGTTATTGCTTGTGTATTTATGTATGCATTTGCTTGCAGTAGGGATAACAATAGGCATTTTTTCTGACTACTGTGTCTGGTACCTAGCTCATTGCCTGGCAAATAGTAACCGTGCAGCAGACATTTGTTGCATGAGTGAGGGAAAATGAGGCAAACACACCACCATTTACAAAGGTCCTGAGGCAGCTGGTAGTTCCATGAATGAGATATATCTAAAAACAAATCCAGATCTGGCTGTGTGACACCCAAAAGGATCCAGTGAGTCAGGGTCTTGTTGTTGCGGCAAGGAAAAAGATTTATTTGGGAAACCAGCAAACCAAAGGAGATGGGAGCAGAGAATATCCTTGGGAGCTGTGCTGTGATAAAAGGCTTAAAGGGAAGAGGGAGGAGCGGGGGCAAGACCTCTGGGCTCTACACAATGGACCTGAAATGGGACATTGTTTTAGTTACTCTTATCTTGATGTCTTTAACCGTGCAAGGATGGACAAAGATGAAGTAGATTAGGTCAAATGAACCTTGTATGGCATCTCTGTCAAAACACTTGTAGATGATTTTGTTGATATGCAGAGATAAGTAGGAATCTGCCTTAATGGTTAAGGTACCTAAGGAGGCAGACACCAAGGTTTGACACCCAGTTAGTCACTGAACACCGGCAGATCCAAGAGCTAGGGCTTTAGGTGAAAGTGGCCTTCAGGTCCTGGAAAGTAACCTAGATCACCAATGTCATCATGGGCCACACTTAGAAGTGTTTTTACGGCAAAACTAGCCGAGCCTAACTCAAATCTAGCTGAGCCTAATAGCTCAGCTGCATGACCTCCCAATAGTAGTGATTGTCTTGTTTGGGGTTTTGGTTTTTGTTTTCTTCAGACAGACTATGTAGCCCAAGCTGGCCTAGAACTCAACATGTAGCTTAGACTGGCCTCAGACTTATGGCAGTCCTCCTGCCTCAGCTTCTTGACTTGTCAGATAACAGGTACATGCCTTGTTAAAATTAGTGAATTTTTTTAAGTCTACTGAAAGATGAGTGAGGTTCAAATGTGTATGTAGGCTAACCCTAGACACCCATCTTCCTCTGTACCTCTTGTCCCTTCCTGTTGCCACCTCTGACTATGGAACATGCCACTCTTAAAGGGTAGAACAAAACTGCAGGAAGAAGAAGCCTGCCTTACTTGACAGTCTCAAGGAAATGTGACTGTATCACCAAAGGTCTAGTTCCAGCTGTAAAATCCACAATGAAATCAACCCCGGGCTTATGTGCAAACCCTAATTCAGTTCCCTGGATTGAATTCTAAACTGAGAGCATCTCTCATGTAGCCCCTATGAGAATCAGCAGTGTCATTGAGAATGTTTGCCCTGGAGTGAACAGTGCTGGTGCAGGACAGGAAGGACAGGTGAAGGAGGACGGTAGACAAGATGGCCACCAGACAGCCTGAGGTCTTCCCAGGGAAGCTCCTCCACTGAGGCTGCTCACAACAGGATGGTGTTAATCAGGGGATCTTTTTGTATCAGCATTGTCAACATTTACTTTCATTTTACACATTGAATTTGCATCTGAAAAGACCAAGTATAATCAACATTTAAAGGATAACACTCAAATTTGCATCTGATTGAGCAGACATGTTAAGTAATTTTAGCCTGGCTGTTGCTAGGGAACCAATTAATAATGCTCCCCATTTCATTAAAAATTGGATTCTGTCTTTGCTTTCGTTTAGCTTCACAGTTCAGCTGCTTGTGCTGTACTTTCTCCCTTGGTAAAGTGTGACAGACAAATTATCGTTTTACTACATTTATTTCTGTGATTACAACGGTTAGTCATATCTGTCAATACAACTTCAAAGCTTTTCTCTTTCAATGCTTTAGGATGGAAAACTGAATTTTAACTGTTAATCATTCTCTTCCTTTATAGCTTATGGGTACTGAGTCATATTTTTGTGAAGGCTTTCCAAATTGTGGGTAACAAAAAAAAAAAAATTAAAGCAATCTTCCGTGTTCTGTAATTGCCCCTTCTCTGTATAGTGGCTAATAATTAGAATATTAGGCACTATTCAGAAAGTGACAGACAGCTGATTACACATTCAGCTGCATTTTATTTCCCATGGTTTGTAGATAGACCAGGTTCTGTCTTTTATGCAGTACGTTTTGATTTTTATGTCTTTATTTTGCATGGTAGCCTCTGTTTTCTGAAGAATAAGTGTTCTTCTGGCTACTGTTGTTTCTTCCTGAGCCAGGCACCTGGGTAGTTACATCTAGTAGTAACAGCACTTCACAGTTTGATGTGTTGTTGTATTGCCCTGGTTAAAATGCTCATTAAGAGGTAAAATTGGCTGCTAGTCACATGGGTTTCACAGCGTTTCAAACACTATTTGGATGTTGCATACAGACACCTCTGATTCTTCAGCTTAGTTAATGGTCATCACACCAAGCCAAGCTCCAGAAGGCAAAATAGAATTTGCTTTTGTTTTTTTATGGTTCACATCTTTGGAGTTTGGGTTCTGAAGATCAAGTGGGAAGGGCATAGAATTTAAAAGCAGCTGTGAAGTAAAATGTCAGCCTAGCCTCCTCTGTAGCACCATACCATCTAGGACTGTAAAGCACTGGGGGGGAGGGGGAGGGGGAGGGTCCCATCCCTGTTCTTCAGGAGCACACAGACTGTTTAAATGGGCTATGGCTTCCCTGGCATATCTCAGACAGCGTGGTTTAAAACTCAGAGTCGTTGTTCCTTCAGGGTAAGCCCAAGACCAAGGCTGTCTGCTGAGGCCTCTCTCCTGACTTGCAGGTGTCCAGCTCTTTGCTGTGTCCTCACATGGTCTGATCTCTGTGCACGCAGTTCATGAGTCTCCCTGAGACTTCATCTCTAGAGATTCAGATTGAATTTGGGCTTACCCTAAGGGCCTCATTGTAATCTAACTACTTCTTAAATGTCAGGGTTACATTCTGGGCACAGGAATTAGATTTTCAACAATTTTAGGAAAACATAGTCAGCCAACAGAAGGCATATCACATGTTGCTAACTCTCATTCACTGTGTTGCTTAGTGGTCAAATAATGGAGATGGCCAGAAAGGCGGCAGGAAGCTTGATATTGACTTCTCTGTTTGGATCAGATCTGACCATAAACAGTATTATTACTCTTCCTCCTATTTTTGTTTATTATTTTGTCCTTTTGGGACATTTTCTGGAGCCACTTTCTCCTGACTTTACTTGATTGGTCATATAGAGATGTACCCCTGCCTACACACCTCTGTAGGGGTAATGAGATAAAGCATGAATCAGTGAACACTGAATGTTGTCATTGTGTGATGGATGGTGCTGGCCAGCTGATGCTTGGGATGACCCTGCTTTGACAAGCTGGGACTTTGTTTCATCTGTTCACACATGGAGGGGTAATGGAAGACAGGCCTCATGAACATCTTAGGCTCAGTCATCCCTAGCCTGTGTCTTCTCCCATGCATATCTGGTAGGCCCTTTAGATCTAACTCTGGCTCAGCCTCACCATGATTACAGGACCAATCCCATTTGCAGAAGAAGAGTCTTGAAAGTGCCCCAGCTCCAGGTCTGGGTCAACAGTTTCTGTCAGACTGACCCAGGTCACTGTGGTGAGTTCTGGAATTAGGGTCAGAGAATCACATGAGCTGTTGCAGAGGATGTTCCAGATGTGGTGAGCTGAGTGGCAGGTTAGGTAGAAGATGTTCGGTCCTAGAAGAAGGGGAGGAGAGACATGAGCCTAGTGAAGTGCTCACGTGGCTCAAACATACTTTCATAAAGGAAGGTACAGATTTCAGATTTCAAATTGGAGTTTAGACTAGTTTCATTCCCCCCAGGTTTTAATAATTCATTGAATTAAGCTGAAATAAACAACCCCACTTGCTAGCTGCTGTTAGGTCAAAAGTCTTTTATTTCTAAGGTTTTCATGAATGCAAAAAATAGTCTTTGGTCTTGAAACCTTTTTGTTCCATGTGAATATTGGCACCAGTCCAGCCTGTAGGCCTCAAGCTAGCTTGAAGACAAATTTTGATAGCCTCTGCAGTCATGGGATTCAGCCATCCTAAAAGACCAAAACATGGAAGAGTGGTTACAGGTTGAAGAAAAAAACAGAAAAAAACGTAATTGTAACATATGAAACTCCTGCCTAAACAGCAGAGTGTTTAACCTGATACATGCAGGTTCATATATTTTGCTCAGTTGAACAGTTTTTTGCTCTGTGTTCTGCCAGATCACAGAGAAAGGTGTAAACATGAGGCCTTAGATACTGGGCATGTGATCCACATGCAAGAGTAGCATTGATACAGACGTGGAACTCCTGTGAAAACCTTCATATATCATGTTCTACCTCACAGCTTTGTATATGACTTCCAGACACCACCAGTTAGTTCCAAGTTATATTTGTAGTTGGGTAATTGCTATTTTGCACTATAGATACTGTTAATTGTATTTCTGTTTTATCACTACCTGGGTGCACCAGCTGCCCCACTTCAGGGGGCCCACTGGCCAGAGGCAGCTAAGAGAAACCCTGAGTTTCTTGTAGACAGGAAGTAAGAGGAGCAGGGAGTCTGTTATCTGGAAATTTGTGGACTTAGGCTTTAATTTGCTAGCATCATTGAGCTCTCAAGAAACTACAGCAAGTGGAAATAACTGAGAATGTCAAAATCTTGTTAGAAATACCATTGTGTGTGCTTGCTCTGCAGCATGCATTCTATTCTAAAGTTGGAACTCTGCAGGAAAGATTGGCAAGCACGATACACACTCACAGTGTTCTGTATTTTACTTATCTGAAATCTCAACAACAACAAAACCTTTTAAACTCTCCAGCTGAGAGGAACCATTTTCCAGTTCAGCCCCCTGTTTTCTCTCTTCCTCTTTGTCACTATGCTAATACCATACAGTTGTCACATACAGATGTAAAGTGAACTCTGTCATTGGTAAGAACTTTGCCAGGCTTTATGTTGGTTTTCTTCCCCTTTAAAGAAATTGTGAAAAATAATATAGTGTCTCCCAAATTATAAACTTCTGAAAGGCAGTCTGTATTGTGTCTCTCCATGTCAAGCTTCCTCTTGAAAGGTTTGGTGCTAAGGACCTTTTGTCCACTGGGCTGTGGGGATCCCTTTCCTCCTCAGCCAGGGCTTGAGGACCGTGGATCATCATCATAAGGACTGCCATGAGTGGACAACCCTTTTTTCGCACCTCAGACAATCAAATGGGAGGGGGAAAGGGAAGAAAGGAAGAAGGAAAAAAAGAAGAAAGGTTCGGGGCAATCTTATACATGGGGCCATCCCCAGGAACAGCTGAAGAGCATCAATTGTCTAAACTCTAGCATTAGACTCAACCATTCACAAAAGTCCAAGGTGCTATTTACACAAACATAATAGCATTCATAAAAATCTTATTTTCAGTTGTGACTGTTGTGGGAACTGATGTAACTATCCCCAGATAATGAGAACATATTTTATATATGGTATTGGGCCTAGTGAGTATTTGTCTGGCTAGGATATACCAGAGATTGATTCTGTTTCTCACACTGTTCAAATAAACTCGAACTTAATACATTCTTTTAATAATATGATTAATGATTATTCAAAAGAATTGTGACAAAGAAAAATAGGAGAGAGAGACCAGAATGAGAATTGAGAAAATGTCCAATCTATCTCACTTATAAAAAGTAAAAATTGATTTTTATGTGTGACTGGATTGGTATTTAGGAACAAACTCAATGCTTCACATATTATACCTTCAGCCTCAACAGTGATATTTTTAACAAAGATATTAAAGTATGAATATATATTTATACCTGCTTAAAATGCAAAAGAACTATGTGAAAACACAGACAATGTCCTTTAGAGTCTTGAACTATATGATTATCTGTGACTTAAAATTCAAAAGGCATTAAATAAATAAATAAATACGTAAATTTGATTAAATTAAAAAAATTTTACATGGTAAAAAATACATTAAAAAAAATCAAAACACATACGAAAATCTGTCTGTGGAAAGCATGCCTCCAAATGAGCATGAGCACACTCCTCAGGGCAGTAGGAAAAGAGGCCAGTGGCAGGAGCAGATTGTTCACACAAGAACTGCAGTGCCATTTTTTAAATCTAAGAAAACATGTTCACCTTCACACAAAGTAAGAGAAATGTGAATTGACGTTCTGCAGGGCTAGCACTTTTATCTGAAAAATTCTAAGGAGTAACAGTTGTATCACTGTCTGATAGGGGAAGATCTGCACTGTGATTCTCATGAGAACATAGATGGCACCGCCCTAGTGAAGGCAGAGTTGGCAGTCCCTGTCGGGATTATTTGCAGTTACCTCTGACCCAGTCTGGCACTGGCGGTTTTTTCTGTTGATATATCTGAATGCTTATAAAATGATGCACATAGAAGGTTTTCCATTAGAGCATTGTTTGTACTAGAAAACGTTGGAAGTGATTCAAGTATCCATTAGTAGATGGCTACTTAAATAAACCATGATCCATCTATACAGTGGAACACTGTGTGGCAATTTAAAGAGAACATGGAAATGCTTTATGCACTGATTTGTGAAGATCTCCAAACAGGGTCATTAAATGGAACAAAGCAAGGTATGAAACAATGTGTAGGATGCTCCCTTTGATGTAGAAAGGAGTCAAAGTTTGACCTTATTCATATCTGCTTTTATCTGTACGGAGAAACACTGGGGGATGCTGTCCATGCAGGCTACCACTGGAATGGAGAGCCAATAGAGCAGCTGCTTCTAATGTGTGGCTGAATGTGGGGGTTGGGGTAGGGGGGTGGGGGGGACGACAGCATTGTGCTTTTTTGTAATTTTGATATTTTTGAATTGCGTAAGTTATTTCCTAGTCAAAACAAGTGTTTAAAGTCATACATTTTTAAAAATAATTTCATACATGTGTATGATGCACTGTGATCATATCCATCCCCTATTCACCCTTCTTATCCCTTCCACTCCTACTGACCCAACTAGTCCCTCTCCTACTTTTATGCCATTTTTATTTGTGACCCACTGAGTTTAATTAGAGTTGCTTGTATAATCGTGGGTAGGGAGTTGTTTACTGGAGCATAGGCAACTTACCAGTGGCTACACCAATGAAGAAAATTACTCCCTTTCCTCCAGCAGCCATTAACTGCCAGTAGTTCCTTAGGAAGGGATGGGCATCACAAGCCCCTCTCCCACTCCTGTTGATAGCCCAGTCTTGTGCAGATCTTGAGCAGGCAACAAAAGCTGCTGTGGGTCATGAGTGCAATGGCCATGCCATGTCCAAAAGACAGCATTTCATGGTACTCGTCCCCATCCTCGGGCTCTTATATTCTTCCCCACCTACATCCACACTGTTTGGCAGGCCTTAGAAGGATTTGTAGCTAGAGTTTTCCTGCCTGGCCCACAATTAGGACAAATCTCTGTCACCCACCAGTCCCGCAGCCACTCAGACCCAACCAAGTAAACACAGAGACTTATATTGTTTAAACTCAGGCTTCTAGCTATCTAGTTCTTACATCTTAAATTAATCCATTTCGATAAATCTATACCTTGCCATGTGGCTCGTGGTTTACCGGCATCTTCACATGCTACTTGTCATGGTGGTGGCTGGCAGTATCTCCCTCCGCCTTCCTGTTCTCTCAATTCTCCTCTGTTAGTCCTGCCTATACTTCCTGCCTGGCTACTGGCCAATCAGTGTTTTATTTATTGACCAATCAGAGCAACACATTTGAAGACCATCCCACAGCAAGGATTAATGTAGCTATTCTGCTTAGGGCTAAACAGAACTATCACTTATTCTTAATATTATGACCAGTTATGAATGTCTTCATTAACTGTTGTTGTTCACTGTAAAAAGGAGATTCTCTGCCCAAGGCTGAGAGCAGCACTAATCTCTGAGTATAAACAGATATTTAGAATACATCCATTTAGTGAAACAAAACTAGTAGACCCCCCTCAAGGGCCTGTGACCTCCCCAGGCTTTTGGCCAGGTTTACAGAACCAGGTATTGTACTCCATGGGAGCGTATTCTCAAGTCTAAGCAGAGTAGTTGGTTATCCCCCAGACAGTCATGCGACTATCGTACCATAGTCATATCTTGCCTTGCAGGTTGGTATTGTAGCACACAGGATCCACAGCTAAGTAAAACCATGGATGACTTTTCTCTCTCCACAGCCTACTTAGGTACTATGAACATTAGCCAATTCAGGGGAAGTTCCAAGGCATCTCCAGCTTGCTTTCTCTTTGTCCTTCAGCTATCATCTAGTGGGCAACCAGGAGCAATGTCAGTAGCCTGTATTATTTGGGATCCTCTGGGACCCCATGGACAATGGTAACTCAGAGGGAAGTAACCTGTGCCTGGCACTTGGATCTTTTGGAACTTTGGTTAAAAAACTATGGCTTTGGGCTACAGAAAGGGCTTAGCATTAAAGGTATGTACAGGTTCTTAGAGAGAACCAAAGTTTGGTCCTCAGCAGCTCTAGGGACATCTGACACCTCTGGTCCCCATAGTCACATGCACTCACATGCTCATAGCCACACAGAGACATGTAACTAAACAATAAAATAAATCTTAAAACAAAAATATGTTTTCTGTAATGCATTACCTGCCTATTCAGGGCACCCCTTTTCAAACATTGTTTCCCCTACAACTGTATATTTTTGTTAGTAAGGCATGGCTTTCTCACACATGCTTGGGTTAATGCTCTCCCCACACCTTTCCCTCATCTACCCCACCCCATGTCCATTTAAGCCTTTCATTACCAGGCAAACCCTTCACAACACATTCGTGTCACATGAAGTTACATGTTTTTAAACTGCATGTCAGTGGCACACTAACCTAGAATTTATCTGTTTGGACCATGGGCTGCAGCTGCCTGACTGGGGCATGTGTGTTCTTTTCCCGAGCTGTGCTATGGAGGATGGTAACCACTAGGCACATTGGGATATTGCCTATCCAAACTGCGGCTTATCTAAACTGAGCTGTACTTTGAGGGTGACTGTTTTAGAAAATTTAGAACAAATAGAGATCATAAACTACCTCAGTTGTAATTTTAAAGGAATTGGTTACATGTTAAGTGATAATATTTTGGATTGGGGAAATTAAAACATATTATTGTATTAGTTTAATTTCTTCTTTCCTACTTTACATGTGGCTACTAGAACATTTAAAATTACATATGTGGCCTGGTTCTGTGGCTTTCACTTTATTTTGTTTGTATAGTGCTGATGTAGTCTCCTGCCCATTCTTAGTGTATCTTCTAGAATTACTGTAGAAACAAAAGTACAACCCAATAATAATCATGTCATTTCCTGGTTTTAAACATTACTTTGACTCTCCTCTTTCTTAGAGACCATTGTAACAGTCCAAGACACCTCCCTTACCCACCCCCACTGCCCTCAACAAAGGCTGCCATTCTTTCCTCTCTGGACTCCCTGGGCTTCTAAATGGGAGTTTGTTGTTGTTTTAACACCATGGGCTTTCTGTTTGCAGCGCTTCATCTCTGCTCCAATGCCTAGAAAGCTCCTACTTACCCTGCAAGCCCAGTTCTTGTGGCTCCATTGGTGAAGCATTCCTGTTCCCCTTTTCCCTCTTCTCATCTTCCTCCTCCTCTTCTCCTCGGGGCACTGGGCATTGAACTCAGAGCCTCCCTCGGTTATGCTGGGCAAGCACTCCATCCCTGAGCTACACCATAGCCCCGCCCCATTTTCTAGCGTCCCCTTTGTGTTCGTACTTTGTCATTGGATACCAGATACCTTATGAGGTCCCATAGCAGACCCGAGTTCCTCAAAGGCAGAACATGTGCTGTACTCTGTGCTTCAGTAGAATCTCTAAAAGATCATTAGGAAAATTGGAATTTGTCATGCTTTGCCCTGTTTGCCTAGGGTAGTTCTGTGTGGTCTGTTTACTGAGAAAAGAAAGCTTGAACTCAGATCTTCCTTGATTAGGGAAAAATTTCTTTGGAACATTCTAGCTTTACACAGACAGCTTCCCCACCACCACCACCAACAAAAACAATGGCAGGCACACTGTGGAGACTACAGGAGCCTGGAGGATGCAGTGGGCTCTAGTTTCCAGGCTGGGGTTAGACTGGAAAGTGAGAGGTATTTGTGTTCAATCCAGACAGCAGATTTCTCCAAGCTGGCAGGGTGCCCATGCTTCCAGAAGGTAAGTGTGTCAGGTGGTGGCTAGGAGGTGGAGGGTAGCCAGATCTAGGAGGGCCACAAGCTGGAGTCATGAAGTTCCCCATGGGCTCTCCACTGCCTCTCACTTCTGTGACCCTCTCTGTGGAAAGTTATTCCTGATACTAATCTTCCCATCACCCTTCTCTTCTGCTCCTGTGGATTTAAAGTTTTGCTCAAAAGAGAAATGAGGAATAGGAAACAGAATACCCAAGACCCATAGAGCAAAGATTTTTAGAAAGAAAAACTGGAATTTTGGAAGAATCTCCAACCTTAGCTGGGTAAACTGGAAAGGCCTGTCTTTGCACCCAGATTTTCAGAGGGCTGTTGTATTGAAGCAGGATTACTTCTGATAGGAGACACTAGTTATTTTGACACTAGTCAAAGCTGCATGTGTAGCTCTTGGGCTGAAAAGATATTATCAGCTGACAACTCTTTCTCTAGCATTCCTCTGAGTGCTAGTGGTGTTGTGGAAAATGCTAGGAAAAAAAAAAAAAACTGGCTGCGCCTGACCTAGTGCTTAGAGTTTAGTCAAGTTGCCTCCCTTCTGTAAGCCTCATGATTCAGTAAAATGGGTTGGGGAGACACTCTGCCTTCTAAGTATTACAAGACAGAAGTATGGATGCAAGAACCCAGCATTGCCTGGTTCACAGCGGATTGGAAAACAGGATTTGTAGGAATATAGATTTTCCTTTGCAGTGGCCTTGTATGGAAGTACCATAAGAGTACACATAGGGCCAGCCAAGAGTGTGTTGGGCTGCTGTGGTTTTGGGTGACAGTTCTTCAGAGACTTATGCCCATTGTGGGGGAGAGGAAAGGGAGGGAGGAGTCAACACATAGAGAGGTGGCTGGACTGTTAGTCCACAGGGATTCCCTCTGCCCCTTTGATCCTGTTTGTAAAGTGAAGATGCGTCTTTGCCATCGCGGCGAGGCTGCATTGTTTCCATGCAGTGGCAGAAGCGTTTGGTGGCCCTATGTCATTGTTTGCAAGCATCGATTCACTGAAGTAGACTCCCAGTACTTAGGAACCACTACCCTGAATAGCTCCAGAGGGAGAAGAGACCACTTTCCCCCTTCAGGAGTATATCCAGATGCCGAAGTCAAGAGTCTCCTGGGCTCAGTTCTTGACGTTGTACTCTCACGGCTGCCCAGGATCAAGCTGGCTAAGCTCGTGAGAACGATGTTGAGTTTTCTGTTTGATACAGACTCTCCTGAACACAGTGTATAAGCACTTCTGTCTCCGGCTCCTCACCCCTACTCAGGTCTTATCTACCACCATCCTAAGGTGGATGAGTGGACTCACACTCTGAGCCTGCTCACCACATCATTCAAACTAGCAGCAATCCATATTTGGGACTTATTAAAAGGCATTGTCGTGCTGGGCATTGGCAGCACAAGCCTTTAATCCCAGCACTCAGGAGGCAGAGACAGGTGGATCTCTGTGAGTTCGAGGCCAGCCTGGTCTACAGAGCAAGTTCCAGGACAGGCTCCAAAGCTATAGAGAAACCCTGTCTTGAAAAAAAGAAAAGAAAAGAAAAAAGAAGGCATTGTCTTTGTTACTATAATTAATATTGTCTTAAGTTCACTGTGGCATTTCTTGCTTCTTTTGTCACATGATTGTAAAAGTCAAAGAATTGCTTTAAGCTATTGACTTTTGAAGACAGCTTTCCTATATTCAGTTCTTTCTCAGAATAACTTTGTGAACTTCAAGTGTGCCCTCATTAAGTGGCACTTTGCCTGGTTTCTAATAGCACATATTTAAAAGAGAAGAAACTTGAACAGTTCATCAGCAAAGTGCATGTTTTAAAATGGACATCTGCTTTGAATAAAGAGGGATTTTGTCCGAAGTCTGAGTCAGCAAACACAGCTAACAGAACTGCCCCCTTTGTGTCGGTGGTTTCCCATCCTTAACTGGCCCTTCCTTTCACTTGTCAAGTGGGATGACACTAAGGTTTCTTTCCCAAGGTTCTCTTCTAGTCACAGTTGTTTTAAGTAAATATAAGGCAGCCAGTTATACCACCAGCAGGAAGCAGATAGAGTGTTCCCATGATCATAAAATCAAATTTGGGCTATCTCCAGTGTCCTTCGTCTACCAGACAAGCCCTTGAAGCAAGAGTAGAGGAAAAGAAGAGCTATAGGAGCGACTGAAATGAGCTGTCATGTAGCACCACATTGCTTGAAGCTCAGGATTAAGTAAGCACACTAGCAGTAGCATTTAATCAGGAGTCACAGGTACTTGTGAGCACACAGGCCCTGAGCCATCCCATCAATAATATGCCTATGAGAACATGCTCAGTATGGTGCACACACACCTAGGAAGTCTCTCCAAGGGAAACATGTTATCGTTATCATCATCATAATCATCATCATCATCATCATCATCATTGCTACTAGATTTGTTTACCTGTAGATATGTATGCTGAGAGTGGTGCCCTCTAATGTCCACAGAGTGCTTTCAGGTTATCCTTTAGTTTGCCTTTCAGAAAAAAAAAATACTTTAAGACAGATGGGGTAAGACTCAGGAAGAGGAATACTGGATGTCTTCTTTTATGTGTGTAACCTAGACTCAAAATTAGAGACAGTGTAATACTTACATTAGGAAAGCAGAAGGTGGGACAAATGAACTAAGAAAAGGAAGAAGCTAGAGGCAGAAGCGGGGTGGGGCAGAGTCAAGAAGGGAAGGAATGAAAACAAAACATAAGGACATGTACGTATGAAGATGCCATGATGAAACCCATTGCTTTGTATGATAGCCTTACAAATTGATAAAAGTAAATAAATAACTTCTTTGCTTTAAAAAAAAAAAAGATGTATAGGGTAGTTTTGTTGTAGTTTTTGTTTTTCACCTTAATTTCACTAGTAAGGAACCTCCTCAAAGAAGCATTGTGCCATCCCCAAAGACTTGATTGCCTGTGATAGAAAGAGTGAGGTTCTGTAGAGATCTGGTATGCAATTCATCATCAACCAAAAGGGAACTCCTGGATTGCACATTCTGCCTCAGAAACAACAGTAGAAACTTCACAAATGACGGAGAGATTCAACAATAAACAAGTAGATAACAAGAGAAATGTCGCCAGTCAAAAATGTGAGCTGTGGGCTGGGCGTCCCCTAGCCTGCAGACGTTCCCAGTTCTACCTCCCGTATGCACACACCACCTGTAAACATGGAAGCAAAGAGCAAGTAGGTACTTCTGACTTCTGTTTAGTCTTTCTGTCTGTTTTATGGCTGGTGAGCGTGTAGACCATTTACAGAACATGCTTATTCAATTTCGTCAGTTTAGCTACTTCGCTAAACAGAAAAACAGCATATGATCTCTGTAGAGGTATTGATGTAGATTGAGTCAACAGGAGAAAGGCCAAGATTGACTATCCGTTCCTTGCTTTCTTTAGCCTGCTCTAGTTGTCCACTCTTACAGAGCCCTTGGGAAACTTCAGAACATCAGGGTGGTGTGTTAATGTTGTGGACCAGACTTCAGACACTCCTTGCCTGCACTTTTCCTTCTATTAATCACCATTGTCTTTTCTTCTGCTCTCCTGGGGAGAGTAAGTACAAAACAGGAAACTTTCACATGGAGTTGAAAGGCTCTGGGTGAAGCTCTTGGTCATTGAGAGCATTCTTTCAGAAACTAGGGTAGCATGGGACTTTGGCCATTGTGGATCTGTGACCATATCTCCATCTTTCCCAGCATCAGACAGAGAGCACCATTTCTTCCTTCCTCAGTACTCAAGTCTATCAGTTAAGTCTAAGAATCCTGCAGTCTTTGTTTATTATTATGTTTTAAATTTTCTAATTATATTTTTAATTGAATTTTTCCTCTTGACCATGCTTCTTTTTAGATTCTGACTACTAAGAAGTCAAGATATGGAAGTTTTCCTTTTTCACCAGTCTGTCTGTCTGTCTGTTATGCAAGTATTCCACTGAAATACCTAGGAGGCTGTGTAATTCAGCCTCACCACTTTGTGAGAGCCTTTGCTGAGAACTTCTCATGAGATACATTTGTTTCTTGAGATAGGATTTTACACCAGCCTGAGCTGCCTTGAATCATCATAGAACGTAAGCCAGCCTCAAGCTCATGCAGTCTTCCTTACCTCAGCCTCCCTACTACCAAGATTGTATGCATGAGCCACTATACTATGCTACATAGCTCTTCTAAACTCAGGCCACGCAGGAGCCCAGCCTCACATCCCTGTGTCTGTGGGAGTGGTGATTTTGTCTCCACTTTTCCGGTCCATTTGGCATTTCACAGATGAGTGGGGAAGAGAGTACTCCATCCTACCTTTCTCTCGTGGCTAATTCCTAAATAGGTTTTGACAGAGTAGGGAGTGGAATCCCGATTTCCTGGCCTGTTGACACAGGTGAGTCACACCATTCAGCTGCTCTGTGGTTATATTATTTAAGAAAAGTCACTTCATTTACGCAAGGCTTGGTTTCCTTCAGTGCAAGATATATGACAAAGTGCTGCTTTGTGATGTTGAGGATCAGTCAGGTGATCTCATTGGAGTGTTGCGCAGTGACCTGTGCTATCATTCATTACCGAAGAGGCATCTTCACAGGGATTGTACACCCTCTGAGATTTGTGGGGCCCGAGCTGACAAATAGGGAAAGGGTGGGCCACTGTTGAACTTTCCTTGCTCTTTCTTTTCCCCTAGCTTTATTGAAATGGAGCATGTAGTGACATACACCATGATGTTCTGACTCACTGGCTAACCAGCATGTTAAGCACCTCACATCCTTAACATTTTTACCTTTTCTGGGGAGAACATCTGAGGTCAGCTCCTTCCTCACAACTCACTGTGGGACAGTGCCGGCCGGTGCCTTTAGTCTCCTTGTTGTGCACAGATTCCCACAGCTGCTCATCTTATGACTGGAGTTTTGACCAGCAGCTTCTGTGCCCATGTTCACAGCCCTGAAAACCACTGTTGTAATCCCCCCTTTGTTGCATAGTCTTCCCTCTTCCTCCTTAGACGCTGTGTAAAGCTGTATGTGCTTGTTTTCATCGGTTTATTTTATTTTGCATGGTACCTCCTGTCACCCATGCTATACAAATGGCAGGATTTTATTCCTTTTTAAAAATTATTTTAACTTGATATGCAAAACATTAAAATTGCACGTTAATGAAGCTCTGTGATGCTTTGATAGTAAGATGCTGGATGATGCTCAAATCAAGGTGCCCATATCTATCTCTTTAAGTACTTATTACTTCTTTGTGGTGAAACCATAGAAATTTCTAGCTTTTGAAAATAATAGTGCATTATGGTTATCTCCAATTGCCCAGCATAACTTATCTCCCCATCTAATTGTTACTTAGTGCTCATTAGCCACCCTTTAACTTCCCCTCCCACCTCTCCACTGCTCCAGGTGCTCTCTCTGACCTTTAGTAACCACCATCCTACTCCACACTTCTGTGAGATCCGTCTTTTTACATCCAGACTTAAATGAGATTGTACAATACCTGCCTTTCTATGCCTGGCTTATTCCACTTAATATATGGCTCTCCCATTTCATCAGTGTCTTTAGAAACCTCATTATGTTACCTTTTTAAAATTTTTATAATTTTTTTATTTAAAAATTTTTTCTTTCCTTTTACATACCAACCCCTGTTCCCTCTCCCTCCTTTCTCTCGCTCCCCCCACCTCCACCATCCCACCCCATCCCCTCCTCATAGAGGATAAGGCCTCCCTTGGGTAGTTAACAGATCCTGGCATACCAAGTTGGGGCTGGACCTAGACCCTCCCCCAGTATCAAGGCTAAGTAAGGCATAGGGAATGGGGTGTAAAAAGCGAGTTTGTGTACCTGGGGATAAGTCCTGGTCCAATTGCTATAAACTTTCCTCATAGCACTGCTTTCATAGTATCCCATAAGTTTAGGTATGTTGTGCATTCATTTTGTTGAATTCTAGGAAGTCTTTAGTTTCTTTCTTTATTTCTTCCTTGACCCAGTGATGATTCAGTTGAGCATTGTTCAGTTTCCATGAGTTTGTAGGCTTTCTGCATTTTGTGTTGTTGTTGAATTCTAACTTTAAGCCATGATGGTCCAATAAGAACACAGGGGGTTATTCCAGTTTTTTTTTTTTTTTTTGTTACCAAGTATGTGGTCAGTTTTGGAGAAGGTTCCATGGGGTGCTGAGAAGAATGTATATTCTTTTGTATTTGGGTGAAATGTTCTATAGATGTCTGTTAGGTCCATTTGAGTCATAACACCTGTTATTCTCTTATTTCTCTGTTAAGTTTCTGTCTGGCAGACCTGTCCAGTGGTGAGAGAGGGGTGTTGAATTCTCCCACTATTAGTGTGTGGGATTTGATGTGTGATTTGAGCTTTAGTAATGTTTCTTTTACAAATGTAGGTGCCCTTGTATTTGGGGCATAAATGTTCAGAATTGAGACTTCATCTTGATGGATTTTTTCTGTGAGGAATATGAAATGTCCTTCTTCATCTCTTTTGATTGATTTTAGTTTGAAGTCTATTTTGTTAAATATTAGGATAGCTACACCAGCTTGTTTCTTAGGTCCATTTGATTGGAAAGTCTTTTCCCAATCTTTTACTCTGAGGTAATGTCTGTCTTTGATGTTGAGGTGTGTTTCTTGTATGCAGCAGAAGAATGGATCCTGTTTTCGTATCCTTTCTGTTAGCCTGTGTCTTTTTATAGGCAAACTGAGTCCATTGATATTAAAGGATATTAATGATCAGTGATTGTTAATTCCTGTTATTTTTGGGTGGTAGTGTGTGTGTGTTTCTCCTCTTTGGGATTTGCTGGTGGGAGGTTATCTACTGCCTGTGTTTTGGTGGTTGGAATTTTCCTTCTAGTACTTTCTTATAGGACTGGATTTGTGGATATGTAATATTTAAGTCTGGTTTTGTCATAGAATATCTTGTTTTCTTTATCTACAGTGATTGAAAGCTTTGCTGGGTATAGTAGTCTGGGCTGGCATCTGTGGTCTCTTAGTATCTGCAGAATGTCTGTCCAGGACCTTCTGGCTTTCAGAGTTTCCATTGAGAAGCCGAGTGTAATTCTGATAGGTTTGCCTTTATATGTTACTTGACCTTTTTCCTTTGCTGCTCTTAATATTCTTTCTTTATTCTGTATGTTTAGTGTTTTGTCATTATGTCACCTTTTTATGCTGGCTAGTATTCCATTATATAGGTTTTCTTCTAAGAAATGTCTATTTAGATCTGTTGCTCATGATTAAAATCATGTGTATGAATATTTTGCCTTTGTGTACCATGTCTGGTATCTTCAGAAGTCAGAAGATGGTGCCAGATCCTCTGGAACTGGAGTTAGAGCCAGTTTAAGATGCCATGTTGGAGCTGGGAATTGAATCCTGGCCCTCCTACAAGAACAACCAATACTCTTACGCACTGAGGCATTTCTCCAGCACTGTATTGCCTGGTTTCAATCTGATAATTTGGGTGTTTGGGAGTATCAAATTGTTCTAGCTCTTATATTCAAATGACAGAATGACTTCTTCCTTTATAATTTGAGAGACCATCATTTCTTTCTCCTGCCTGAATTCTGTGCTCAGGATTCTAAGTATTATATTGAATTAAAGTGATGAAAAATGAGTACCCATGTCTTCTTTCAGGCCTTAGAAAGCTTTTGGTACTCTCCACTATGGCTTTAACTATGGACTTTCTATATACATCTTTCACTGTGTGGAGGCATTTCCCTCATTTTATGGATGTAGCAATGGAGTGTGTAGACCGTCATTTCTTCATCCATTCACCCCTTGTCAGTAATGTTGGACTGAGCATGAATACCTCCTCAAGACACTGACTTGGTTTTCTTTGGGTATATACCCAGAAGTTATCTACATCCATATGAGATCACATGATAAATAGTTCTGCATTTAATTTTTAGGACCCTCCATACTGCTTTTCATAATGACTGTAATAATTGACATTTCCACAAACTGTGCAAATGAGAGGCCGTTTTTCATCACAGTGCCTGGGAGATGATCAGATCAGTGAGATGCTGAGTAAGTAAATCTTAGAGGAACTGAGAAACTGGCAGAGAAATGTAAAGACTATGCGGGCTGGTTTGATTACAGAGGAAGATGAGCTTAGAAACCAAGAAGTGTGGGTTCTCATGCCAAGATGTGATGGAAGAAGCATCCCGAGGAGGCTCCTGCTTAGTGCTCTGGAGACTAAGTAAATTTGTCATTGCTGGAAAGGTAAACATAAAGAGAGGTCAGAGAGTTAATCCCGTCAGTAAATTAACCAGGCCTGAGCATGAGTGTGTCAGTTAGGAAAAGTGATGCTGAGCATGGTCTCTGGCACAGAGTAAGAACTGAACATGTCTGTTGATTAAATAAATGGACACAGTAAAGATGGTTATATAACCAGCTGAAGAGTCAAGGCTGTCTCCTGAGTTAATTATCACTCTGACTTCAGCAAAAGTCTGTCTTCTGAAGAGGAGTTACTGCATTCTACCCACTGTTCCATTTACTGGACCTTCACGCCCGAGAGGTCATATTTCAACCATACAGAGCACATGCTCTCCCAGCTCTGGAAGTGAGACATGCCTGGATGAACTGCTGTAGATATGCCTTTACCCTTGTGTTCTTTTGATTTAATAAATCGCCTATGAAAATGTTTAGTTCTGTCTTGGGATATGGAAAGCAGAGTGTTCATTCTTTGCCGGCACACTAAATTAGATATGAATGTCCAGTAATAGAAATTGTGACTGTTTATTCTTTCCTTGGAGCCACTATAGACATTTTATTTTGGTAAGATCATGTCCTATGAGGTCATCACATCCTTTATTTCTGCACCTCAGACTGGCAACATTTTACTTAACCTAGTGGTCTCTGGCTTAGGCTGCTGCTTGGGTGACTTTTGACTTGAGAAGCCAGCTGAGACACTGGGTCCTCATTCGTGACTTTCATGATGTACTTTGTGGGACACATCTCTGGGCTTCATGCATTCAGAATGAGAAACCCAGAGGTTACGGATTACAGGAACATCCTTGGCCTTCCCAGCACTTGACTATAGGTCAGATGACCCTGTGGCCAGTACTATACTTTATGTTCTCTACAGGTGACTTGGCTGGGCTTCTGCATGGCTTAACATTTGCAGAGTATGCACATGCTTTTAAAAATACACAAAAGTACTTCAGGAGACTGACTGTGAAACTGTATGGGATGAAAAGTGCCTTCAGACACTAGTGAGAGTCTGTGGGTTGGTTAGTGTTTAGGAGCAAATTAAAAAGCACACCTGTAAGACAAGATTAGGTGACAGATTTATTCCATGTTTGCAGCTTACGCTGTTTGGAACTGCTCAAAGTTTAGATGCTGCTGCTTCAGTTATAAGTTTGTAGTCACCTCTGTTCCCAGTTCCAGGAATAAAGCAACTGAGACAGAATTCAAGTAACTTAACAAAACTCAGGAACTCTCAAGAACTAAGGAAGTCCTGTGAGTTCTCTAGGTCCTTCAGGCCCAGCTTTATGTGAGTCCACCAAACCGTAAGACCCCTGTGGAAGATAAAAGTGTAAACATGAACCTGTGTTTCCAAAATCAATAGAATTCAGTCTCCTGTCGTATGTAGCTCAGTATTTTGTACTGGAGTGCACACATGGTGTTGGAGCTGAAAGGAGTATTTACATGCAGCCTGTCAGAGGCATCCTTGGTATGAGCACCACAAGTGATTTACCTCACTGATTTGTTTAAAATTCTCAGTCATATTCTAGACTGACGTAGCTTTTATTTGCCAGATATTCTGTACAACGAAGGGGCAATGGCTACATGACAAATAAAATAAGGTACTGCGCTCAGTCCTCATCATCAGAGGTCCATCATGGCATGTTAAAGGGTGCTTCCTCCTGCTTGGCAGAAAGCCTGGATGTAGAATGCAGTAGTTACATGTCTCAGTCCCTGTGTCTCCCAGGAATCAGGTGTTGCCTTCTAACACCACAGTTCTCTTGATTGAGGCATGTTACAGCCTCTGCACTGACACTCAAAGCCAAATGCATGCCTGCAGGATGAGTGCTGTAGAAGCGCTGGTTTCAGAGTTCTCTTGACTGAGGCATGTTACAGCCTCTGGACTGACGCTCCCAAGCCAAATGCATGCCTGCTGGAGGAGCAGCTGTAGAAGCACTAGGTCCAGAATTCCTGACTTGTCTGTAATGAAAATATTCAAACTGTTGTGATATTAGACCAATATGAAAGGCAAGTGAAAAGAAAAAGATACTGCTTTTCAGAGTACTGGCATGTAAACAGTGTGAGGTGGATCCTTTGGTCTGCTGCCTATCCATTCATCTTCTCTAGTTTCACCACGCCATAGGCTGATATCAGCTGTAACACAGCATCTGAAGGGAAAGCAGTTCTTGACACCTGCTGGAATTTTACACAGGCTCCAACATGTTCTGTGCGTCATCCTTGAAGAAGTTTCCCATTCTACCTGATTCTTCTTGGGAATGTGCTGTTACTACTAGGAGTGTTCTGAAGTTTATCTGCAATAATTTCTCATTAGTGTTGTGTGTGGAAGGTATTGTTGACTCCTAAAGGTTACAGCATTAGAAAGAATTTTAAAAAACCATTCTTTTTATTGAAAATAGATTCTTCTTTTATATAATATATTTTGAACACAGTTTCCCCTCCCTCCACTCCTCCAGCTCCTCTCCTTCTCTCCCCTAGTTCCACTCCTCTTTTTCTCTTCAGAAAATAGCAGGCCTCCCAAGGATATCGACCAAACATGGCCTAAAAAGTTACAATAAGACTATACACATACCTTCATATCAAGGCTGGACAAGGCAACCCAATAGGAGGAAAAGGGTTCCAAAAGCAGGCAAAAGAGTCAGAGACAGCCCTCACTCCTACAGTTAGGAGTACCACAAAAACACCAAGCTAACAGCCATAACATAAATGCAGAGGACCTGGTACAGATGGCTGCAGGCCCTGTGCTTGCTACTTCATTCAGCCCCTGTGAGGCCATATGCATCTTGTGTAGTTGATTTGGTGGGCCATGTTCTCCTGGTGTCCTCAACCCCTCTGACTCCTACAATCCCCCCTCTTCTGTGGGGTTCCCCAGCTCAAAGGGGAGGGACCCAATGGAGACCTCCAATTTAGACTGTCTGCACAAAATGTCTGGCTGTGGGTCTCTGCATCCATTCCCATCTGCTGGCAGAGGAGCCTTTCTGATGACGATTGGACAAAGCACTGATCTATGAGTATAACAAAACATCATTAGGAATCACTTAATTGATTTTTTTTAACCAGTCATATTTGGTTCTGCCCTAGCTATGGGCTATTCAGTGTCCAGTTCCTGGCCATCTGAGTAATGTCAGGCATGGGCTCCCCCTCCTGGAGTGGGACTCAAGTTAAATCAGACATTAGCTGGACACTCCCACAAGTTCTGGATCTGAGTTACCTCACTAAAGATGATTTTTTTCCAGTTTCATCCATTTGCCTGCAAATTTCATGATGACATTTTTTTTTAGCAGCTGAGTAATACTCCATTGTGTGCCACATTTTGTTTATCCATTCTTCTGTTGAGAGATGGCTAGGTTGTTTCCAGTTTCTGGCTGTTATGAATAAAGCCATAATGAACAAAGGTCCTTGTGGTAGGATGGAGTATCCTTTGGGTATATATCCAAGAGTGGTATAGCTGTGTTTTGAAGTAGGTCCATTCCCAATTTTTTGAGGAACTACCATATTGAATTCCAAAGTGGCTGTATAAGTTTGCACTCCCACCAGCAATGGAGGAGTGTTCCCCTTGCTCCACATCCTTGCCAGCACGAGCTATCACTTGTGTTATTGATCTCAGCTATTCTGATAGGTGTAAGATGGAATCTCATAGTTGTTTTGATTTGCATTTCCCTGATGGCTAAAGATGCTAAACATTTCTTTGGGTGTTTCTCAACCATTTGAGATTCTTCTGTTGAACATTTTCTGTGTAGATATGCACCCTATTTTTTAATTGAATTATTTGGGGTTTTGATACTAGTTTCTTGAGTTCTTTATATATTTTGGATGCTAGCCCTCTATCAGATGTGTAGTTGGTAAAAAATCTTTTCCCATTCTGTAGGCTGACCTATTGACAGTATCATTTACCTTACAGAAGCTTTTCAGTTTCATGAGGTCCCATTTATTGATTGTTGACCTTAGTTCCTGTACTATCAGTGTTCTGTTCAGGAAGTTGTCTCCTGTGCCAATGTATTCAAGGCTATTCC
This sequence comes from Peromyscus aztecus, assembly GCA_902168405.1. Classification (NCBI taxonomy): domain Eukaryota; kingdom Metazoa; phylum Chordata; class Mammalia; order Rodentia; family Cricetidae; genus Peromyscus; species Peromyscus aztecus. Next base: position 24,331 of record CABHPQ010160752.1, on the reverse strand, counting down.
CTGCTTTCTCTTCTGTCAGGTTCAGTGTTTTATGTTGAGGTCTTAATCCATTTGGACCTGAGTTTTGTGAAAGGCGATAAATATGGGTCTATTTGCATTCTTCCACATGCAGACATCTCGTTTGACCAGCACCATTTGTTGATGCTTTCTTTTTTCAATGTGTATTTCTTGCTTCTTTGTCAAAAATCAGGTGTTCATAGGCAGGTGTGTGGGTTTATGTCTGGATCTTTAATTCAATTCCATTGATCAACATATATGTTTTTATGCCAATATCATATGGTTTTTATTTCCATAGCTATGTAGTACAACTTGAAATCAGGGATGGTGACAGCTCTAGCAACTCTTTTATCATTCAGGAGTATTTTAAGTATCCTGGATTATTGTTTTTCCATATGAAGTTGAAAATTGTCCTGTAAAGAATTGTCTTGGAATTTTAATGGGGATTGTATTAATTCTGTAGATTGCTTTTGGTAGAATGGCCATTTTTGCTATGTTAATCTTACCAATCCATGATCATGGGAGAGTCTTTCCATCTTCTGATGTTTTCTCTAATTTTTTTCTTCAAAGACTTGAAGTTTTTAATCATACAAGTCTTTCACTTGCTTGGTTGGAGTTGCCCCAAGATATTTTATATTATTTGTAGATATTGTGAAAGGTGTTGTTTCCCTGATTTCTTTCTCAGTCCATTTTTTTTGTTTGTATATAGGAGAGCTACCAATAATCATTATTTTTTTTAGTTAATCTTGTATCCAGCCACTTCACTGAAGGTGTTTCTCAGCTGTGGGAGTTCCCTGGTGGAATTTTTCAGGCCACTTATGTGTACTATCATATCATCTGCAAATAATGATACTTTGACCTCTTCCTTTCTAACTTTTATCCACTGATCTCCTTCATTTGTCTTATTGATCTAGCTAAAACTTCAAGTATTATTGAATAGATAGGGAGAGAGTAAACAGCCTTGTCTTGTTCCTGATTTTAGTAGAATTTCTTTGAGTTTCTCTGCATTTGATTTGATGTTGACAATAGGTTTGTTGTAAATTGTCTTACTATGTTTAAGTGTGTCCTTTGTATCCCTAATCTCTAGGACTTTTAACTTGAAGGGGTGTTGGATTTTGCCAAAAGCCTTATCTACATCTAATGAGATGATCATATGGTTTTTTTCTTTCAGTTTGTTTATATGGGGGATTACATTGACTGATTTTTGGATGTTGAACCATCCATGCATTTCTGGGAGGAAGCCTATCTGATCATGGTGGATGATCTTTTTGATGTGTTCTTAGATTTGGTGTGCAAGTATTTTATTGATAAATAAAAATTTATTTATTTTTGCTTATATATTCATGAGGGAAATTGGTGTATAATTCTCTTTCTTTGTTGAGTCTTTATATGGTTTGGGTATTTTTTTTTCTTTTTATGTATTCTTTGTATCTTTCACATCATGCATCTCCATCACATTCATTTCCCTGTCCCTTTGTATACACTTTCTGCCCTTTCAGCCTATCCCCCCAAAATAAAATAAAATAAAATTTAGGAGAAAAAAGGAGAGAAAGAAGGAAAATCTCATCATAGAAGCTGTAATGTGACACAGTGAGTCATGCAATAAACCCTTTTATACATACATCTTTACTTGCAAGTGTTCATTGCAATGAGTCATTGGTCTGGTTCGAGGCCTCTGGTTTCTGCTACACTATTGATGCTGGGCCCTTACTTGGTTATCTTGCTATTCCCTTGTGTTGTGGAAGCTTTGGGTCTTCAGGACTGGTCCCTTCACATGCTCCAGATCACAGATGGGGTGAGTGTTGGGGTGGGCTAACACATAACCCTGGTTCTGGGCTTGGGTAGTTGCAGGGTTGGTTAGCCTGCCAGCTCTCCCTTATCCTCATCACCAAGGTAAACTCTCCTGCATTTTCCTGGCTAGTTCACTCCTTACAGGGAGCAAGGGGTGGGGCCAGTTCTGCTGCTTTCATGTGCTCAGGGTTGGACCTCCCATAGCTACACCTTCAATGTCAGCTCTACTGTGTTGTCCAGGCATGGCGTGGGGCCACTCTCCCTCTCTCGAGTGCTGCAGCTAAAGAGGGGCAAGGCCAGCTCTCCCACCTGCCTCAGGTGTTGATGGGGGCGGGGATTTCTCTCCCCCCACCCATGCTGCCACATGACCACATGACAGGTGAGTAATGAGGACAGTTCTCCCATGCTCACAACTTCGGGGCTGGCTCCCCCACACTTCTGCCAACAGGATTGGCTTTATTGTGCTGCCCAGGCGAGGTACAGGGCCTGCTCTCAGTTTGGGTATTCTTATTGGAGATGAACCTGTCTTCTAGATTCATTTCCCAGTGAGACTTCTGCATTTAGAAGACACTTTGTCTTCTAACTCAGCTCCATTTGTTTATCTCTCTTAAGTATAACCTTCAGGTTTGACATAGCATAAGATACTGTTTTGTGTATTTTTATTCTCTTGGCCTTGAGATGGACACCTCTAAGAGATTATACTGAAATCTCTTGTGGTTGGGACATGCTTGCATCCCTTTTGCCAGTGCATCAGAAGTCCAAGGGCAGACTCATTGCTCCTGGCAGTCTTGGGGTGAAGCTGTTTCTAATGCTCAATAAAGGGAATCCAGGCACCCTTTGCACACTTAGTTGATTTATCTCCATCTCTCCTTCCCTTATCCTCCCATGGTTAGACAAAAGCTTGACTTGTGATTAAGGTACTTGTTTACCTGGGAATCTAATCCTTCCCAGAATCCTAGCACAGCAGGGTTCTTAGTGTCCAACCTTTGTGAGATGGATAAAGAGAGGATGTAGGGTCATGGGTCATGCAAGAGTAATTTAGGTCACATCTGTTAGGACTGGAACACATCTGCACTATAATAACCATATTGCAGCAATATCCATATGTTTAAGTGTCAAAGTTTTCTATAGTTAATTCCTATTATTTCATAGAAAATAAGAAAATTCCTTCTATAACTCTTGAAGAACTAAAGGTAGGTCAATAAATGCAATTATATAATAAGTATTTTTCAGTGTTTATTATCTGCCAGGCCTTGTACTAGGGAGAAGCAGAATGATCAAAATTACCTGCTTTTGTAGTAATTTATACATTATCTGTGGGGGAGAAACTGTAAATTAATGAAGTGAATGAAATCAGGTTATGCCAAGACATGAGACTGCCTTGGAGGGAAGACAAGGAGAGAAGAAGTGGGGAGCTGTCCTAGTCCTGAAGAGGGTGAAGAGATGTCACCCTAGGGGGAAAGCAGTCAAGTGCTAGCTTGAAGGAGTAAGAGATTAGTTATCTGGAAGAACTGGATTCTGGGAAGAGGGAATGGGGAAGATAGGGCCTGGGGGTGATGACCTCTTAGAATGCTGGAGGAACAATGTGGAGGCAGTGGTGCTGGAGTGAGTTAGGAGGAAAACGGGAGATAAGGTGAGGTAGATGGACATGTTGGTTAGTACATAGGCTTGAGCATTTCCTCCTTGAGAGGTGAGGTATAGATGAAGTTTTCCTGTGTCCCGAATGGTCCGCAGGTGCTCAGACCCAAGTAAACACACAGAAGCTTATATTAATTAAAACTGCTTGGCCATTAGCTCAGGCCTACCACTGACTAGCTCTTACACTTAAACTCAGCCCATTTTTGTTAATCTATATGTTGCCATGTTTTCTGTGGCTTTACCTGTGTGCCATTACATGCTGCTCCCTAGATGGCAAGCTAGCGTGCATCTCCTGACTCAGCCTTCCTCTTTCCTGAATTCTCCTTGTCTGCTTATACCACCTATACTTCCTGACTGGCTACTGGCTAATCAGCATTTTATTAAACCAATGTACAAAAGCTTTATTCCACAGCAGTGAGGAGCCACAGGGGATTAGAACAGATGTGTGACAAAGTAGATGGACACTATTTTTGTCCCTCTGGGTGCTGCCTTCAGAATACATTGAAGAGGACAATGCTAGAAGTGGGGGGATGGACTTGGAAGGTATCATAGTAATTCAATGACAATACCATGAGCTTGTCTCAAGCTCTTACAGTGGTGAGCAGCGGTAGAGTTCTGGGTATATTTTAGAGATAAGGTCAAAGGTATAGGTTTGGTGCATGAGATAAGACACAGCTCTGGGATTTCTCCATTTGGTTATGGTTCAAGTGATGAGCACAACTGGCCACAGCCAGTTCTGAAAGAGAATGAAAATCAGAACCCCTATTTTAGCCATGCAAATTGGAGAAACCTGCTGGACTTGAAATGGGACTCTGCAGTGACTAGTTGTTGGGATTCAGGCCTAGAGTGCAGGAAAAAGACCAAGGATGAAGACAGGCTTTGGAGTCTTCAGGGCAAGGTAGACATCAAAGTGACAGGCTGAATGAGATCTGGGAACTAATAAAGCAGAAGGTGCCACTGCAGTGTTCAGTGGGAGGAAGGAGGAGGCCAGAAGTAGAGTCAGAGTATTCTAGAGAAGAGGATAGTGTCTTCTCTACCAGACATTGCCAGTAGGTCAGAAGGATTTAGTGGAGCTAGGGAAATGGCTTAGTTGGCAAAATACTTGCTTTGCAAGCTTGACAGCCTGAGTTCAGATCCCTGGCAGCCATGTAAAGGCTGGGTACAGCAGTATGTATCTGTTACCACTGCTCTAGGGTCAGATAGAGACAGGCAAGTTCTATGGCTCTCTGGCTAGCCAGTCTAGCTGAATTGGTGAGCTCCAGGTTCAGCCTGAGACTCTGTCTCGAAAATAAAGTGGCAAGCATAGAAGACATCCGTTGTCAATCTCTGGCTTCCATACACATGTTCATGTGCATCCACATGCACAAATGCACACACACACACACACACACACACACACGCACGCACGCACACACGCACGCACGCGCACGCACATACAAGTTAAAGCAATTGCTCATAAATTGAGGTTCAAGACAGGACCCACAGTAAATCTGTGACAGAGAAGTAGCTAGCTAAAGGCTCCAAGTCTGGTTCACTTTCTTTCTTCCAAGAGTCCTCTGGCCATGCTGACCTCTCTAGACCATCATACATGCCCTGTGCAACTTACATGGAATGTGGGCTATGAGTGTTTGCTCTAGTTCCAGAGCTCAGCACCTGTGTCCATGCTTTTGTTTTATAGTTTATATGGCAGTGTTGGTTTTTTATATCTTTCATATAAATATAGGATGTTTATTTTATAAAATTATAAAAACAGGTGAGCAAAGGGGAAACAGTTAAATCCCTTAATAATTTTCACACTGCTCAGAAGTCACCAACTGTTATTGATGGTTTTCTTACTGTTTGTTTCTTTGGGGCTCACCACCCAGCTCCTAAATAAATCACACGTGGAGGCTTGTTCTTTACTATAAATGCCCAGCCTTAGCTTGGCTTGTTGCTAGCCAGCTTTACTTAACTTAAAATTATCCCTTCTAGCTTTTGCCTTTGGGCTTTTACCTTTTTCTCTTTCTGTATACCTTTCATTGTTTCTTACTCTGTGACTTGCTATATAGCTGGGTGGCTGGCCCCTGATGTCCTCCTCCTCCTCTCACTCCTGGATCTCTCCTTCTGTTTCTTCTCTGCCTGCCAGCCCTGCCTATCTTTTCTCCTGCCTCTCCATTGGCCATTCAGCTCTTTAATAGACCATCAGGTGTTTTACACAGGCACAGTAACACAGCTTCACAGAGTTAAACAAATGCAACACAAACAAAAGTAACACACCTTAAAATAATATTCCCCAACAACCAACAATATGTCAAATATCATATCTTAGTATACAACACATACTTTTTTAAGTTTTTAAGTTACATGGTGCTTATACAGCTATATACAGTATAGTTTGCCAAGGACATAGTGATCAGAAGTGATTATAGGATTGCCAATAGAATTAATCCAGATATAGGCCTGTAGTGAGAATGATAACCACGCCATATGCTGGGCACCATGCCAGGTACCACATTCACATGGTGTTTCATTCTCGCAACACTCCTGTGAGACGGGTAATGTCATTACCTTTGTGGTTGAGAAGCTGAGATTGTGGTCCTATCTTCTGTTAAGAGAGAATGCAAGTTGACTTGGGTGGCTCTGTCCCAGGTGGTCCTGCTACAAGACCCATAGCATGTCCCTTTCCCATCTCTTCTCGCTTACTGTATTTCTGTATTTGAGCCCAGGCTGTGTGTCCCACCTGCCTAGACAGAGCGGTGGCACATGCTGGGTGCAGGGGTTGTAGGCACCCTGAATCCCACCCAGGGCAGCAATTCTGATGAGATGCCATTTATTAATTGGCAGTTCATCACAGTTTACAGGAAATTGTGGTTTTGTTCCTCTAGGTTTACTTTGCTAAAGAACAAAAGTTCTACATCTCAAAGAGTCTCTTTTAGCTAAGATCCCCTTTTAGCTAAGAAAAAGAAAAAAAAAGAAGAACATTTATGCAAATGTTCTTATGCTTTCTTTGGTTGTTGTTTACATATTCTTGAATACAGCAGGCACACAGTTAAATGTGGGGTCCTTTTGTGATTCCTTTCAGACCTTCCTTTGTATCTTTTTAAAGAAGATTTTTTTCTTTTAGAATTTCATATAGTGTATTTTGAACATATCTCTGCTTCTCTCCCAAGTCCTCCCATAACCACCCTCTCCACCGTTTATCCCTTCTCATACAACTTTTCTTCCTCCCCCCCTCTTTCCCTCCCTCCCTTGCTTGCTTTCCTCATTGAGCTCAGTTTGTGTTGCCCAGCTGGTCTTGGAGTGGAGCCTGCCCTGGTGTGTGGTCAACTTATCAGGAGTCTCATCATGGAAGAACACTGACTCTCCCTAACCTAGCAGCTAATCCATGCCAGAGCTCCCCAGCCTGTGCCCATGTAAGATAGTCTTACAGTTGGTAAGCCATACTGTATAGTGTATAATATGTAAATAAATAATGTATGCTCTAGCACATAGCATGGCCATGTGCCTCGGACAGAAGTGTGCTTAAAACATGTGACTCATAGCAATCATTAAAGGTTGGAAAGCTCGGGGTGCAGAAATACCAGATTCGCCGTGTTTGAAATCACTGTTGTGATTACAGACACCATGTGGTACTATGAGCTCTTATGGGGGGACCTCTGGGTTCCCAATACCACTGTGGTTGTCCATAAAGTTGAAGAAACTGACTGCTTCACATCACTAAACATTGTGCCTCAATGCAGTACTGAAGGTGCAAGCTTCTGTACAAATCATTTTGCTATTGTTGTATTTCCAGGTAAATGGACCACAGATCCACACAGAACTATTACTAGCTTTTAGATTAGAGAGCTGTCCATGTCCAAAAAGTGGATTGTGCTGTTAAGATTTTGTTTTGGTTTGGTTTCATTTTAGACAGGGTTTCTCTGTATAGCCTTTGCTGTCCTGGAACTCATTCTGTGGTCCAGGCTGGCCTCGAACTCAGAGAGCCTTCTGCCTCTGCCTCCTGAGTGCTGGGATTTAAAGCCTGCACCATCATGCCAGGCTGCCATCTAGTTTTTATTTTATTTTATTATTTTATTTTATTTTATTTTTATTTATTTATTTATTTATTTATTTATTTTGGTTTTTTCGAGTCAGGGTTTCTGTGTATAGTTTTGCGCCTTTCCTGGAGCTCACTTGGTAGCCCAGGCTGGCCTTGAACTCACAGAGATCTGCCTGGCTCTGCCTCCCGAGTGCTGGGATTAAAGGCGTGCGCCACCAACGCCCGGCACCATCTAGTTTTTAATTCAAGACAAAATCAAGTGTTCCCCAGAATATTACACACACACACACACACACACACACACACACACACACACGCGCGCGCGCGCGAGCGCGCGCACACACACACACACACACACACACACCCTCACTTGGTGGATTCTGACCACATGCTAGGAACTCCATCCAGCTGATGTCCTGATGCTTTTCTTTGGGAAGTCCTTCATCCCACAGGTGTTGGCCGGAGAAACTAAGCAATGCCAGTGAGGGGGCTGGGAGCCTCTACCTTCTGCTTTCACATTCTTGAGTTTGTGTCTAATGTGTTCAGAGAGAAGGTGCCTCTAGAGGAAGTCTACCCTGTCTCCTTTCCCAGGACACTGGCCACTCTGCTTACAGTGCTGCACACACAGGGCCCCAGGTGTCATCTGCAGTTGTCTGACACGTGCCTTCCATGGATCCATAAAGGAACTCTTCCCCTTCTGTCTTCTTGGATGAACATACATGCTCCCTCAATAATCAAAACTTTCATAAGTATAATGACATTTCATTTGCTCACTTTGTCAATGTTTTGGGCAAGCTCAGAGACACTGATCTAAAACCAGGAGTCTGGGGCTGGAACATAGCTTAGAAGGAGAGTGCCTACTTGGCATGTACAAGGCTCTGGATTCCAGTACCATTACTTCAAGAAGAAAAAAGCAATAAAACCAGAGTTTATGTAAAGATTGTAGTTCATAAAAACACTCTTGTGTATTCTTTTAGACTTCCCTGTTTAAATTTTTTTTGAATTTGACTTTTGAACAAAAGTATTACTCTCATTTACTGAGACTGATGGGTTTCTTCACTCATCCTCTCTTCAGAACTCGCCTTTTCCCCCTTTTACTAAGTTGGGAGTGTGGAACATACTGTCCATTTCTCTTCTTCCAACATTGGACTTCAGACCAATTCACAGACTAAAAGAAGCATCTTTAAAAAGCTTGACTTTAAGTACTTGGGTGTATGTCATGAGAGCCATTAAAAAGAACACAGTGTTTAGTGTGTCTGTTTTCCCAGCAAGCACAAACGCCTCCCTTGGCTGTTTCAGGATCAAGGGAAGTACATCTGTGAGCTAAAACAAACAAACAAACAAACAAACAAACAAATCATATCACTTTGTAGGAGGGAAGGCCCCTTTCTTGTTTGTTGATTGTATTGTTGTCCCTGTAGCTTTTAAAAATATGCTTAAAACCCGTCCATCTTGTATACTTCTGTCCCCCAGGTCTGGTGAGGTTCCAAAGATTAGATTTAACCTTTCTAAACTGGAATTGTTAGCTGTAAACAGTGCATTTTAGTCTTTCTCTAAGTCTTGAACAGATGAAGATAATTTCATACGATTGTTTTTGGTCAAGTTGAGTACAAGTTCTTCTTTTAAAAAGGTCCCAACTCCTTTAGTATTGAAATTTGCTTTGGAATTCTGGCTGGCTTTAGGATAAAAGACAAGATATTAGACATTTGGACTAAGTACATTATAGTCTTTAAAAAGTAATAGGAAGATATCCATCCCACAATGCAAACAACTCCCAGAGCATCCTGAATCATGTTGACCAGTTTGTCAGCAGTAACAGAAACCCAAGAGAAAATGTTGCTAGCAAACCTCAGTCCTTGTCCTAACTTCACCCTTTTGCTTAGTGTCTCATGGCTGCCCATCTGGCCACAGTGAGAGACAGGACACTTGGTTGTGTGAATACTTCCAGAAGAAATGGAAGGCAGGACTAGTACATGTCTCCTGTGGGACTTTCTGTTGCACAGAGGATGATAGCGGCTCCCTTGGGATTGTTTGGGGTTTTTGTTTGTTTGTTTGTTTGTTTTTGTTTTTTCTCCTCTAAGGGCTAGATGAAGTTCTGTGTTTATCAAGTGTCTTGCAAACTAGTCTGAAGAAATGTTAGCTGTGGCTATTACCATTGTTATTGCCAGCCATCTGTCACCATTACATGCTTACTCACAAATTTGCCACTTATCGCCAGCCCATACCTGAGTTTGAAGGAGCTTGAATCTAGGTATGCTTTGGTGAAAAGGTGTTGCGTAAGAAAGAACAAACATGCTCCATTGTGGAGCAGATGGATGCTCTATGAGGAAGGCTATGTGAGAATGTCATCTGAGAGGGTTGTGCCCCTGCCAGCTGCTTTGCCAGGATGAGGAGGGAAGAGCTGATCTCTTTACTCGGGAACATGCAGTTTAGGAAGTGCAACCCAACAGCACAGCCTGGGTGGCCTATACAGCCCACATTCTCGCCATCTGGATACAGGGATGCCCTCACTGGAGGGCCAGCAGATTCAGTCCTAGTGAAAGCCCACTGCCTCGGGGGCTAATGGCTTCCTTCCCATCAGGACAGAGGGTGGGAAGGACTCAAATCTCTCTTGAAATGCTCATTGGAGTATTAATCCCATTCATAAAAGTCTACCCTCATAGCCTACCCCTTAAAGACTTCTCCAGATCACCCCAAGTGTGATTATTGCAGCTCCAGCATGAGTAGTGGACAGCAACAGACATTCAGCTCATGGCAGGAAGCCTTGGTTTTCTTGTGGTTAGAGACATATGAAGAGGAGGTTTTCATGCTAAATATTGTAATATTGTTGGCTTTGGTGTGACTGGACAGTCAGCTGAAGCTCACTGAGAAAGAGATCATTTCAGTTGAGACCTAGGGAGAAAGCCAGATCGAGGCTGGGGAAGAGGGAAATATTCGGGCATATGTGCAGGATGATCCTTGGCCTACACCAGGAAGAGCTAAGTGCATTCAGGGACCATCAAGGCCTTTCTCACAGCTGCGGTGAGGATGGAGAGAGAGGAGGGAAGTGGGCAGTGCCAGCCATCCTGAGGAGAAGAAGAGAAGGGAGCAGCAGCAAGAAGGGAGGGGCAGGATGGGATCACGCTATATTTCAGAGAGCTCACCCTGGCCATGCCGTGTGACGTGATTGGAGGGAAGGAAACTGGAGGCAGGGAGACCAATTGAGAAGGGCTTTGAAAATTCCAGGCGAGAGGTGATGAAGGCCTGGACCATGTTAGAGAAGATAAACCACAAGACCGTCACATCCACGCACATTGTCCTCACTGCCTCACTCCCTGAGGACTTCGCCTAGATTGACTCATTTCATCCTCAGAAGTGTCTTTGGGTGAGGACCGCTGTTATTTCTCCTGGACAGATAAGAGCAGGAACAGTATGTCCAGTCTGATAGTTGTAAATTACAAGGCCAGGATTTGAGCCCAGGTAAATTGTGTTTGACCATCATGCACCATTGATCCAATTTGAGATGTATTCATGAGCAGAATGGACAGGCCTTGTTGATCTTGAGGGTTAACAGTGAACCAAGGTGATATCCAATTCAGGCAACGAGGTGCACAGTAGTCACCTGGACCAAAATAGGGAACAGACTTATAGCTGGAGATGCTGAGAGAAACATTCCCACCATGCCTGATTAATGTGGTTCTTATGGACCTAAAGAGGAAGCTAGGGCAAGGCTGGAGAACAGGAAATTCCAGCACAGGGGTGTGGGAGCCTGTTCTTGGGTTCCTCATGGCTTTACCCAGCATGTCCGCATAGAGGATGATTAGGACCACAGGCCTGAGTGCAGGTGTCTGAGATGGTCTGCACTTGGCTGTGCTGGGGGAGGAGGTCATTTGCTCCACCCCCTTGGCGTCTCTATAAAAACCCTGGGGCAGAGACAGTCAGGGCCCGTTGGAATAGGTTCCAGGCCCTCTCGAGGGTATCCTTTATTTTCTATCTGTTTATCTCCACAAGATTCTCTGCAATAAATCCTTCTATCTAATATTTCCTGCTGCTCACACTCAAGAAAACTCTGGGAAGCTGTGGGGTTGGTGGGTAAACGCCCCACACAGGGGCAGGAATATATTCTGATGAATATGTATTTATTATAACTAGTAATGCTAAACACAGATGAAGTTTCTCAAAGGCAGAAGAGGGCCCTGAAAATCAGGAAGTAGAGTCCAAAGGAAACCGGGCCAGAGTGGATGGAAGCTGCCCGGCAATGTGCACACAGAAGCCAGTAGGTGGTGGGGTTCCAGGGAGGGCCGGCAGGCTGGCACTTTATTTGGTGGTGGCTAGAGCCATTCATAGGCTTAGTGGATGTGAAGACAGGAGTACAGTGATGTGGACAGGACTGGGAAGGGATGGGAGCATCTGAAGGGTCTATGTAAAGCCATGTGAGAGATGGTTTGATTCCTGTGGGCAGGAGAGGCTGCCAGAGGGGCCACTGGAGCATTGGAGGCTGCTAAGGATGCAGTTCTGTTTGATTGGATGGCTGCCTCTAGGTAAGCCGTTACTGCAAGTAGGAGAGCAGATCAATATGGACATTCCTGAGAGTGGGCTAGTGCCTACCCCCAATTCTACAATGTTGTTGTGTTACTGAGTGTGTTTTCCTAGTAGCTTTTTGTGCTGGTTTTCCCATTTCCATTTCTCCCCTCTCTGGATACACAGTATAGGTGCACTTCCAGCTCTGGCTGGGGTTGGGGTACACAGTTGCTGTGCACCTATGTATTTGTGGGCTCCTCAGCTAGATGGAAAGGTTGATACTTGGTTCAGGTAGTGACTGTATCAAAAAAGCTTGGTCCATATAATTGGTTCTGCCCATGAATTCCAAGTAGGAAGTAACATGTGCCCCCTCTGTTTCTTTGGAGTGGTAATTGATGATGCTAGTGGATGATTTGTCTGCCTGCCTCTCTAAATGAGGACAAAAAACCTTGACCTTCACCACCCTCAGGGGAAAGACCAACAGACCTGGGAGGGTGGCTGTATCCTCAGAAGAACTCAGCCTACCTCAACCTCACGTCTGTCCTCTGCTTGGTCACAGCTTGCACTTGTCATATGATGTGGCACAGAGATTAAGATCTTAAGCTTGGAAACTAAGTGACTGCATTTGCTTCCTGCCTTTGTCACTTAGTAGTTGTGTGACCTTAAGCAAAATGGTTGATTCTTTCCCTCATAGGCAAACTTAGTGACTCAATAATGGAACTACATAGTGGAACGGTTTTTAGTGTTTACTGAGTAAAGTACCAAAAGTTGTGGGAGAATGTGAGGCCTCCATCAACACACAGGGAATTGTGAGCCTCCAGCATGGCTAGGGACTGGGAGTTTGTAGATGTAACAGTCTTATTAAATAAGAAACACAGAGCCAAACGCAGAGTTAAAAGCCCAAGAGGTCAGAGCAGTAGCTAAGAGCTGAGACTTAAAACCTCCTTCTTACCCTTCCTGCCACTGCCGTCCTTCCCGAGAAAGAGGCCTACTTCCTGTGTGTCTGTCCTTTTATTGACTTTCTGTTCTGCCTTCTCATTGGTTGTAAACCCAACCACATGACCTCCTTGTCACTGCCTGTCTATACAGACCTCTAGGTCTCTATGGTTGGTATTGAGATTAAAGGCATGTGTCTCCATGCTGGCTGTATCCTTGAACACACAGAGATCTGCCTGTCATGTGATCAGGATTAAGGGCCTGTGTTACCACTGCCAGACTTCTGCTATGGCTTGCTATTAGCTCTGACCCCCAGGCAACTTTATTTATTAACATACAAATAAAATCACATTTCAGTACAAATAAAACATCACCATAGGAGTGTCTGCCCACTGTATCTGAAACACTTCTACATCTCAGCCTGTCAGCCTGGGACCCAGGCCAGACATGCCTGAGCAGAAGCACCATGTCCTGATCTTGGTTAAAGAACATTGCTAGTCGGCCATGGGACTCATGGGTCCTCAAATCTAATCTCCTTATGGCATGGTCCCACATGCACACAACCTTCCAGGCCTCTAGCTGTCTACTTGATTCCTAGCTCCCCAGTCCCCACTCCCACTGAGCTCCCCCAATCCCACCTCCTCCCAAAGGCATTATTAGACAGCCTGATTTCTTTTGCTCCATCCTTCGTAAACATCCAGGTCTAGAATGCTGCCATTTACTTTACCTCAGGACAGAGTATATGAAGTGAATATACCTCTGTTGTTTGCTCCATTGTGTCAATGTGTTACTTCATCTATTTTAGGAAACAAGCTCCAGGCAGGGATTTGGTGTAACTCACTTATACAGGGCTTAGCAAAATGCTCTGTGGAATTAAAGACACCTAATAAATGCTTTCGACTGTTGAATGATGCTGTAATCATTTTAATGGAAGCTGGTGTTGTATGTGTTTAAACAAATGGCAACTTTTCCAGTAACATTCTGGCAAATTAGCAGCTTCTAAATTAAAAGAGTCTTTGCTTAGAGATTAAATTGTGTGAACTGTGGCAGCATGCAGTATTTATTGCTGAGCTGATTTAGGCGGAGGCCAGAATGCAATGGTAGAAGCCAAGGTTGAATTTTTTGCCACATTTGTCTGTTTTCTGAAAAGGTGGTTGGCATGGCAGGAGTTGGATGAGTAAGGAGGGCAATTTAAAGGTGTTGTTGTGAATTTAATGTATATTTTAAGGAGTTAGTTAAAAAAAAAAAAAACCCAACCAAACCCTGTGTATTGGGTTAGCAGATGTGATTTGGCACCACAGCTTCCCACACATGTGCCCTTTTCATTAGGAATGTGTGCCTGATGTGGTACAGATGGTATTGGAGCTGCTTGGTAATATTTTCCACAACCTGTTTTTAGTAATTAGTCTTGAATTTGCTGCTTCAAAAATACTGGGTTCTATTCAGGCAACTTAATAAACCGAGAGCATGAAATGTGCTTCTTGCACCAGCAGAGGGCAGTGTAAGCTAGCCATTTATTCCCAGTCTGCTTTCTGATGTGGTGTGTTGCTAGAACAGGGAGCTAGAAATGCTTGTCTAGGTGTGATTTGAGATTTGCTTTTGAGAAATTAATTGAAAATGAAAATGTTTTAAAACATTCTTTTAATGGCCACTTTATCAAGGAAATAAATTGTCCAGAACAGACTTGAGCTGTAGTTTTGTCTTTATTGATTTGTTTATTCTTGACTTCTCCATCCATAAATATACATAAATATAGACTGTATAAGTACTTCATTCACGCACTTATAAGACACGTTATTTCACTTGGTCAGTGGACAGCAAGGTTTTCATTCCCTTTCCGTTCTTTTCATGCCAAGGGAACAAAGCAAAGGTCATTTCTGAGTGTTGTGGTCCAAGTGAGTGTGAGCTGAAGGGGTTGGCACTGAGGGTCTGCTCTCGTTATGATCAGCTGTGCGTCAGCCACAGAGTCGCCTTTTACGTGGGGCTTTTCTTACCCCCCGGCTGCTTTGCCCAGCTCTGTGGACCACTCATTATCCATAGGGGTCCAGGAACAGAGTTGGACTTGCCTCCCTTCTCTCTTTGCAGCCTCTGCACATTCTGCACCCTCTGCCATTGTCTCACATCTCGTTCGCCCTGGGCTGTGCTCGGAATGTTTCTGACCGCCCCTCACGGTCCATATGCTGCAGCCTTGGAGAAAAAACCTGTGAGAAGGTGGCAAAGACTGCCTTTGCATCTTGTCCTGATGCTTCAAGCAGTGGCACCCAGGAGCGGGCAGGTGTGGCCTCCATTCAGGGGAGCATGGATCTGTATTGATGGAAAAGGGGGATGCATAAATATTGGTCAGGTGGTAGCTGTGTGATTTTTGGATTTATTTTTCTTGACTAGAAAAAAGAAATGTCTGTTGCCGTGGAGTAAGCAGATAGAACTTCGACCTCTATTTCAAAGGATGGTGTAGCTGATTTCTTTATATACTGTCTTAAAACATTTGGAACACTTAAATTTCTTTCTCCCTATTCTAAGACCTGGAGACATTTGTCACAGTCAGTGATCTTATTTATGTGTTTTCATGATTGTTTTCTGTCTCTTGCCATACAGAATGTAAGTTCCCATAGGGCCAGACCCCCCTGTGGACTTGACAATTATGAGATGCTTATCGCATATTCCAAGACTTGTGAATAAATATATGGACGATGGAAGGGGAAGATTGGTTTTACCGAGCATCAGATCCATTCTGCTCCCTCTGGCTTCTGGAACCCACCCCCTTTTCTCGTTTTCAGTGATCCATCCTAAAAGAAACCCGTATCCTTGGCTTGTTTACAGGCATTGCCACAGGGAGGCGCTGTAGCATTTGAAAAGTAGACAGACGTCTTTGGTCCATTTCCTCTGAAGGGGCAATGTCTGGCTAATTTAATGTCAGCACACTGGACTCTGCTTGGTAGGCCTTGTGGAGTTTTTGCAACATGAAATGGTCATAGACCAGTGCAAGCCCATCGACAAGAAGCTATCTAGGGTGTGACTGATCAAGAACCAGGTTGTCAGAGGAAGACATTTGAAGTTATTCACTCAGTAATGTTTTATTTGTTCACAGTACCAGAGTCCAACTAGTGCTGGGACACAGGAGTAATGAGTGGCAGTGAGGGGCAGTGAGGGCTTGAAGCAGCCGCTAAAGCTGCCTCTGAAGCCGTGTGCTTTCTTATGTTCTTCGCGCACAGTGTGGCTGGACCAGACTGTAGTAGAAATTCTTCAAGGGCGTGTTGTTAACGAGATTAGAATCATATGGAGTTATGCAAGTGATGGATCATCCTGGCTGTGAGTGAAAAGTCCCTGTATAGTCTGAGCAGCTCCCGCCTTGTCTTCTGTCTTCTGAGCAGACAGTACTGCAGCAGATCTCAGGCTGCTGTGTGTTTAACCAAGTCACAGCCAAAGTGGGGACTGTCTTCTGAAAATGAGGATCTGTGTCGAGGGGCGGGCTCTGTTCTGACACTGGGTGGTATGATTCTTTGCCTTTTCCCTAAAGTGGGACATCAGATTTTAGATCTTTGTTGGCAGGTTTTTAAAAGGAGTTTGAGAGGGCTGCAGAGATGGATCAGCAGTTAAGAGTACTGATAACTCTTCCAGAGGACCAGAATTCAATTCCTAGCTCCATTGTGGCATCTCATAACCATTTGTAGCTCCAGTTCCATGGCACCTGTCCGTCTTCCGGCCTCTTCAAACATCAGGCCCACACATGATGCATAGGCATAGATGCAGGCAAAACACCAATGTACATAAAAATTAATTTAAAATAAAAAGTAATTTGAAATTAATTAAAATTGATAGTTTAAATATTAGTTCCTATCCATCCAGTGCCCTTCATAAACAGTACAACAGTCTTATATACACAAGGCTATACAGACATGTGGTGGCCCACAGAGGCTTCCTAGTGAGACCTTACTCAAGGTCAGAGAGTCTGGGCTTGCTTTCCCCAGCATGGCTGCATAAGGAGATGATTTGGTCACGGGGGTGTTTACCAGATGTGAGGATGGTGTGTATGGTGTGCTTTGATCTTGCAAGGGGGACGATCTGGCTAAGGCTTCCATAAACAAGGGCCAAAAACTGGCATTCGGTATATTCTCAGGAACTCGGAGGTCAAGGTTCTGATGGACTTCTTCCTGGCTCTTGAGGTTCTGATGGGCTTCTTCCTGGCTCCTGGGGTTCTGATGGGCTTCTTCCTGGCTCCTGGGGTTCTGATGGTCTTCTTCCTGGCTCTTGGGGTTCTGATGGGCTTCTTCCTGGCTCCTGGGGTTCTGATGGGCTTCTTCCTGGCTCCTGGGGTTCTGATGGTCTTCTTCCAGGCTCTTGAGGTTCTGATGGGCCATTTTCCTAGTTTTCAGGTAGCAGTGAGGGAAGAGAGAGAGAGAGAGAGAGAGAGAGAGAGAGAGAGAGAGAGAGAGAGAGAGAGGAAGTGAGCTCTCTTGTCTCTTCTAATAAGACTAGGAACCCCTTCAGAGTGTGGACTTCACCCTCCTGCACTCTGCCAAGGCCATCATCTAAGATATCATCTGTATTCTGAAGAGGTGGAAGTGTCTCATCCATATGGCCTTTCTGTTAATGTAAGATTGTGAAAACTGGGCAGTGTGTCAGGAAGAAGCAAAAACTGCTTAGATTCCTTTAAGTCCTCGTAAGTATTCATACTGTGGCTATTGCTTTATCTCCAGTTTGCATCATCTTCCCACATTGCTTACTGCCAGGTAATGGGATCATAGGGAATAGCCACATGGGAGATTGTGACATGGGTAGTATTGTTGTTCTTGCTAAAAGATAGTGGTGGATGAAAATATGTTTAGCATGTACAGTTCTGATTGTGTGACCAACTTCCTAGCTTAGAAATGTTGATAAAATTTATAAGAGAAAAAATTGATATGAAATCAAACCCCTTAGTTTAAGAATGAACTTATCCTTCCACTAACAGGGTTGGCTCTATTGTGCTGCCCTGGCAAGGTGCAGGACCTGCTCTCCCAAGTGTTGCAGCTGGTGGGGGTTGTGGACGAGTCACCCACATTTCTGACCACAGCACATCTCAACCCAGGAGGGGCCCTAGTGAGGGCCCAGCATCAATAGGGTAGTAGAAACCAGAGACTTCAAACCAGACCAATGACTCTTTGCAATGAACACTTAGAAGTAAAGATGTATAGACAAAGTGGTTCATGATGTGACTCACAGTGTCACACTGCAGCTTCCATGACAAGATTTTTCAGTTTTTCCCTTATTTTATTTTATTTTATTTTCCCTTTTTCTCTTAAATTTTTTTATTTGGGGGGTGTACAGGGGCAGAATGAATGGGCTCAAGATACCTGATTTAAAGACACCTAGAATAAATTGAAGAAAAAAAAAGAATGAATTTATCCCGAGAGAGACTATGCACACTTATATAAACGATCCCCTTCCCTTTACCTATTAAGAATAAAAAAAAAAAAAAAAAAAAAAAACAGAAAAAAACAGGAGTGCAAACAGTGATGAATAGATGCCTCAGTGAGTGGAGTGGGGGGGGAAGATGAGATCCCACAACCAGCATGGGCCCCCTTTCCCTGGGGGGGTGGCAGACAAGGTCTGGAGGTAAGGAGACAGTCTGTAAGCAAACTTAAAGGACATTCCCAGACACTGGCCACCACTACCCTGACAGGTTTCTGAACATTGTCAATGGAGAGCATTTATTCAGTCTGTACACAGGGCCACTGATGTAGTTCAGAAGCTGTGAAGGAGAACTGTGGAGGTAGAGGTAGAGACCTGTCTAGTAATATCTTGAAAGAGATGCGAGCCTGTTGTCAGACCTTTCTTTTAAACTCCCCACCATCAACACATTCCCCCCAAAGAATACTGGGAGCATTTGTGTTTTCTCCTTAAAAACTGCCATTTTAAAAGTCAGGAGAGTAGCCATTGGTGAAGGGAGACAAAGAAAGTACCACAAAGATGAGAAGGGAAGAAGTCCCTACTCCACAGTTCATGCCAGCAAACAGCCTCCTCCTTGCTGGCTCCTGGAGAGTAAGGATGGTTGACTGACTGTACAACAACCCGCTGTCAGGTATAATCAAATCCACAGCACACTCTTCTCCACCTGCTGTGTGGGGGCTTCATTTCTTGGGACATTTCCTTCAGAAGAATGGAGAGATTCCTTATTAATATGTATTTCTAAATACATATTATACTGAGATACTGTGGTTTTAAAATTCTACCCTAGTTAAGTATAGATTTTCCTCAAAAATTAAAAGCAAACAAAATGGAGATATCCAAATAGCTGAGAAAGAAAATTAAGGACCACATTGAAGCTATTTTTACTAAGATGTAATTGTGTATATTTTGCTTTTGAAGGGAGGCAGACTACAACTCTACACTTGGGGTGCAGTAAGGTTGCCCTGGTCACCTCCACCCCCAACTTCCTGTCACCATGATGAGCCAGCTTCTGCAGGCAACGGGGCTTGAACTGTCAGCGGTGGTGGTTACTTTTGTCTATTGGTCATTGATATGTCAGTGTGTCTATATACCAAGTTAAAAAACAAAACATGAGCCCAGTTAAATCTGACATAGGTGCCACAAAACAAATTTCTGTAACATTCAACTGTTTTTTAAAAAACTGAATTAATCAAACTGATCAGTCTGAATTATAAAGCAAGGAGGAAAACACATCATAGGTTTACATCGAGGGAGCTGTGATTGCTGGACGGTGGTGAAATTGCACAGATCCAGTGCTCTTCACTGTGCCATGGGGAAGCAGTTCACTCTTCCAACCTGTTTTCAGGAGGTTTGTCATCCCCAGAGTAACCTTTTCTCTTGCTGCAGATGTGCTAAGTCTTTACACTTACTAATTCCTTCATGTACTGCTTGTGGTTTGTAGAAGGAAACTGAGTTTCTTGTAATGGGAAAATCATCGCTCCTATTATGACATAAAACTTTAATTTGTAAGTCTCCTCTACTAGCCTGAACTAATTACAACAAAAATATGTTAACAGAGTGAGTAGTGAAGTCCCTTTTTCGTGCAGCAGCTTTACTACTCAGGGGGTCTGCTGGTAAAGTCCTAATGGAAGTGCATGCGGCTCTGCTACCTGAGGGTGGGTTGCATGCATGCATGCATGTGGGGGGGAATGCATGTGTATGTGTGTGTGAGAGAGAGAGTGTGTGTGTGTGAATGGTGTGTGAGTGTGAGAGACTGTATGTGTGAGAGAGCCTGAGTGTGTGTGTGTTCTATGAGTGTGTATGTGAGTGTGTGTGTGTGTGTGTGTGTGTGTGAGAGAGAGAGAGAGAGAGAGAGAGAGAGAGAGAGAGAGAGAGAGAGCCACTTTAACAAACTGTGCAAGAGAGATGTGTGTGGTACAACTTAAATGCCTCTAATAATCATCTTCAAATAAGTATGAAATGGATTTATCAGTTGCAGTCAAAACACACAACAGCTGAGAACATGGACATAGCTTCCTCTTTAATTTGAGTAGATTGGAACGCACCTTCCCAAATCAAACGGAAATAATAAAATAGAAAAACTTTTATGAGTACCCAGCTCCACCACACCTGGCTGCCCTAATTGCCTTCAACCAAGTCATTACTGGGGAAGCAAGATGTTCAGCCACCAACAGCCCTTATTAATGTATAATAGGGATTTACTTGTAAAACAGAATTACTGGGATGGCATGATGTCATAAAGACAGAGTGCTGACATTTTAGATGGTTTTATATGGGGATACTGAATTATAATTTAGGAGTGGAATATTCTTTTGGTAATTAATCACAATTTGGTATGGCCTCAGTGCAGGTTAGGTGAACAGATTTATAAAATTTATTACTATAATGCAGCACTATCAAATGCCATATTTGTGCATATAATTTTTAGGAATTATCTATGGAAGAGAAAAATCTCTAGTAGTCTGCAGATGTGCTAAAAGTAACCAACACAGGTGCAAACAGATGAACAATTACAGCAAAGCTACTTCCCTAAATTCTGTAAAAACATTAAAATTGAGAAGTATAGAAATGCCTGCAGAATTTCTTGTTGGTATCAGGGAGTCAAGAAAGAGGATGCATTTGTTTTACTGGGTCTCAAACTCAGACTCTGTCAGTAAGACTCTGGGATTAATAGGGACAGACTTTTTTACCCGCCCCATAAATATAATGGGCCTTGATTAGTGGGTTCAGTTTGCAGAGCAATAGTTAATGTGATGTCAACACTTCCATTAAAAACCTTCTTTTTGGAGGGGTTTATAACTTGGCCATAAAAAATCACTTGGGATGACACTTTGAATATGAACCTTAATCTGGGGGAACAAAGATGTTTTAAGGAATAGATTTAAGTGATCACTGTTCTAGGTTTATGAGGATCTAAGCTGCATATAAAAATTCAAGTTTTATATTCTTTAAATACAAAATTTTAAATAATTGGGTTTCCTACTACTCATTTTGTTAGTTTTTCTAAGGACATAGTCTATAGATAGACATTTTATTGTCCATTTTAGGCTGAAAGGGATGTCTTTAAACACAACTATACATATCAGGAGACATTTAATAAATCATTCAGTATTAAATTCTTTGGGATTTTGTGACAAGTAACCACATAAAATCATGTTTTAGGTCCTAATCAGGAGTTCCGAGACAAGCAGGGCACAATGGCACATACTGAAATCCCAACTCGTGTAGAGCCTGAGGCTAGATGATCCCTTCAGCACAGGAATTCAAGGCTAGCCTGGGCAACCACCTCTTAAACTAACAACAGAACATTTTTTCGGGTTAAAATCACTCCAGGACAAAGCATAGTATAGTAAGCTTTGGAAAGGACCAGGTGGGGCACCTTGGGTAAGACGACAGATGCCTTCGCGTCTCCTGTAGCCAGAGGCGCCTTGGCCCCAGCCCTCCTGCTTCCACACGTGTGCTGGGATTACAGGGGCGTGCCACCCTGCCTGATCCACCTCCTGTCTTCAGTCCAGAGGAAGTTGACAGAGACCTGCGCTAAGGCCATCTCTGATCCACCTCCTGAGCATGGAAGGTGTGGGGGATACAGTCCTTCGCAGCAGCATCACCCTCCGAAGTTTGGGACTTCTTCCGTTTCTTTTCTAACCAGTTCACAAAAGGACTGAGAGATATGCCTTACAAATTTTAACAGGCAGTACTTCTTCAAGTTTATAAGCACAGAGACCAAAGAAGCCAGGATTACTATTGGAATTTGAAGCAGATGGATGAGAAGCTGTGGTCAGAACCCAGACTTTTAAAGTGGGTGCCCAACTGCCACAATTTACTGAACTTACTGGGTACATGAAGAGTTTTAATTTTAAAAGTGGTTCTTTTCCTGGATTTTGCAATGATTCCAAAGCCACCAGTTGGCTAGGTTGAAAGGGGTGGTTTTGTGTGTTTGTTTTTGTCGTGGAGGGGATGGAGATACTAGGCATGCTGTAAAATCAGTGAGCAAGACTGTGTTGTTTGACATTGTCTGGTTGGCTTCATTTTGTGTTTGAGACAGGACCTCACTATATAGTCCAAGCTGGTCTCAGACTCTGTAGCTTCCCACCTCAGCCTGGTGTGCTAGGGCTCCAGGCATGTGCCTCTCTGCCTAGCAAGACTGTGTTGAGTCCACCACAGATCTGATACTTTGAGGCTTTCTTCCTCTCTCACTCATTCTCTTCTCTCTAGAGTCCATCTCTCCCCTTTCATTTATTAGAAAGTATGATATTCCCTCTAATGAGCAGTAACAAACTCCTAAAGGAAAACATTCTCAGAGCCCCAGATGGGAGAGTGCAGGAAGTGCTTCTGGTATCTTCTTGAGGCAGCAGAAAGTGTTTCAGTATGGCAGCTCATGACTGCCATGCTTTCAGACTGTTCATAATGCTGGATGAGATGATCAAACTACATCCCATAACTATTTTCTTTCCACTCAAGAAACAAACTGTTTTCTTTATGTTCTTAGACTTGGAATCAGACGATGTAAAATGGGAGCAGTACCCATAATCCTTAGGTTGACAGTCCTTAGCAGCAGGATCCTCAGTGAGCTGTCCAGGACCCAGTGTGTCATTGAATAAGCTGTTCACTGAAGAACTTCAACATTGGCTCAACCTCTAGGCTTAATGCAACAGGTCATTGAGTGATATAATAACACATGAGTTTAAGGCATTGCACTTTTGAAAAATACAACTAACCAAGCACACTGGCATGAGTAAATGTATTGAGTGTTCACAACAAACCTATGAAGTGGATGTTTATGTGGAGACAGAGCCTGAAGAAGTTTCCATCTATTTTAGGATCCTCTAAATTGGGCGCTCTGGAGCTGGCATGGGGACCCAGGTTTATCTTAGTCTAAAGTCTACAGAGTATCAATCCACTTTGCACTGGTAACTCAAAGTCAGGTATTCACTAGTCAAATAGTCATAATTATTCACTCTTCTTATTGAGCACCTGTAGTTGGTGGGCCTCGTGCAGATTTGGAAGTTAAATTATGCACAAGATGGTCTTAAAGGTTTATGAGTAGGGAGGATATCAGTGACTTCTGTCTAGGTGTGAGGACAAAGCTGAGACACAAGCAGAGTCAAGGGGAGCCTGTGACAGGGCTGTCTAATCTCTTCAGGAATAGCCCCAGACAGAAGGGACTGGGGGTGGGGAGTGAAGTCCTTTCATCTGCGAGCCTGGCCAGTGCCCAGTAAGTGAGAGAGTAAGTCAGAGCACTCAGCAGGGCCAAGCCGTCCAGGCCTTCTGATGAGGCTTGGAGAAGTTTGGTTTTCTTAGGACTGTGGGAGACAGGAGAATGTTAAGCTGGAACCTATGTCATCAGATCTGTCTGTGGAGTTGACAGTGGCTGCCACGAGGAGTATGGCATAGCCATGACCCTGGAGGTGAAGGCCCAGATGCTGTTGCTGGGGCCGGGGTCAGAAGCAGACTAAATTGGTGCTCAGGTGGATGCATAGTCCTTGGGGATTTAGCTGAGGGTAATGTTTCCAGGAGGACCAAGGGTAGGTGATGGACCCATATGTGCCTCTCACCCTGGAGAGGATCAGAGGAGGGGCCAGATACAGGGGAGCTTTGAAACAATCAGGCATGATCATTCCTGCTAGTCTGTATGGTCCAGTAGAGCTGGAGGAAGAGATTTGAGAGCCATCTCTAAACACAGGAAAAGGGAGAACACAGAACACCCAGGAACATGCCCTAAGACCCTTGATGGCTGGACAGAGGGAGGAGTGATCAGAAGTAGGAGGAGAGTGGAAAGCCCAGGGAAGAGGGTCCTGTGAATAACACTGTTCTTAACTGTCAAAAGTAGCAGTGTAATTGTGAATGACATTGAGTCCTGCTTTTCAGCACATATATATAGGCACACATATATGTCTGTACACATACGTCCATGTGCAGGCACACATTCATGCGCATACATGTAGGAGGTGATCTCTGCCATAGTCTGTTTGAAAGTCTACCAAATCTTACATTTTGTGAGGAGGTACCTGCCTGAGTAAT
>CABHPQ010160750.1:0-47852 GCA_902168405.1 Peromyscus aztecus | reverse complement strand
GAACTCACAGAGATCGACCTGCCTCTGGCTCTCAAATGCTGGGATTAAAGGCATGCACTACCATGCCCAGCGTGAGAGACCTTGCTAGGTTGTCCATGCAGGCCTGGAACTCCTGGGCTCAAATGATCTTCCTGCCTTAGCCTTCCAAGTCACTGAGACTATAGGTTTACCATGCTTGGGTTAAGGTAAACCATCAGGAGTACCTTTGAACTGGATATGGTGGTCTGTGCTGGCGATTCTAGTACCTGGGAGACTGAGGCAGGAGGAATGAGGAGAGTTTGAGGTCAGTCTGGACTATATAGCAAGATCTCAAAAAAGAAAAAAAAAAGGTGGGGAGCATAAGTGAACAAACAACCTAATCCCCCCACCCCCACCCCTCTGCCTGGCCTACATAGTGAGGTCCAGGCTAGCTGAAGATAATACTGAGATTATGTCTCAACACTTCTTATGCTCCCCACCCCAAGGCATCCTGTCTTCTGCTTCGGTGAGGAGGAAGTGGCCAGAGCAGTACCTGTGTAGAGTGAGCGGTAAATATCCGTGTGTCTCACTCTTTTGCAGACTTAGGACTGCAGGTGCCATGCAGCCTTTACGATGTGTCCTCCAAGCACAGAGATCTCGAAAGTGGGGGCCGCTGACCTCTGTGTCCCGGCTGCTGCTCAGGACCTGCAGGGCACATAGCAGTGTCCCCACTACTTCATGTCTCAGTCCAGAGGGGCAGAGCTCAGAAGGTGTGCAGAAGGATTTCAGCTCCAGGCTAGCCGCCGGACCAACTTTTCAGCATTTTTTAAGAAGTGCTTCGGTTCTTCAAGAGAAACCATCTTCTCCAGAAGTGGAGGACCCACCCC
The DNA here is from genome assembly GCA_902168405.1 of Peromyscus aztecus. Taxonomy (NCBI): domain Eukaryota; kingdom Metazoa; phylum Chordata; class Mammalia; order Rodentia; family Cricetidae; genus Peromyscus; species Peromyscus aztecus. Next base: position 47,007 of record CABHPQ010160750.1, on the reverse strand, counting down.
CCTATCTCACGGGGGATGAACTTCTAGGAAGGCAGAGAAAAGGTTAGTTTTACTTCTCTCTTCCCTTTGGCTTCCTTCCGTGCGCCACCGCGGCCTCTGGCTCGACTGCTTTAGCTGTTCTCTTAGTACACTGTGGCTGTGGGGAGTCAACAGTGTGGGCAGGTTGCTCAGTTATAGAATCATCAGACCCTGCCAAGTAGCGTCACTGTAGAGAGACTCAGAGGCTGGGCTGGGTTGGAGAGTTGTTTGGTCGAGTGATTGCCTGGCCTGCATGAAGCTCTGAGCTCCATCCTCAGCTCCTCAAAAAGAAAACAGAACTCAAAGCTCTGCACAGGAAATGGAGTCCTCTCTTTGGTTACTTTTGGAAACACTGTAATCTGTGTTCTAGTTACAATTTTTAAAATTCCATTTAAATTTCATCGTGTGTGTGTGTGTGTGTGTGTGTGTGTGTGTGTGTGTGTGTGTGTCACATGTGGAGGTCAGAGGACAACTGTGAGAATTGGTGTCTCCTTCCACATGTCATCAGGCTTGGTGGCAGAAGCCTTTATCCACTAAGCCGTCTTGCCCAGCCCTGCCCTCTACTGTTTGAAGCTGGGTCTTGCTGTGTAGCCCAGGTTAGTCTGAAACTCATAATCCTCTTGCCTCGGCCTCCTAATTGCTGGAATTACTGATGTCTGCCATCACCTTCTGGTTTAGAATTTTATTCTTGGGGCTGGCAAGATGACTCAGAAGTTGCTTGCCCTCAGGTCTGATAACCTGAGTTTGATCCCTGGAACCCACATGGTGGAAGGGGAAAACTGACTGCCACAAATTGTCCTTTGACCTCTGAACTGGTGCCATGGCATATGTGCCCCCCACCTTCCAAAATATATAAAAAAATTGGCTAGGCCTGTGGTGAACACCTTTTATCTCAGCACTTGGCAAGCAGAGACAGGAGGAGCTCTGTGAGTGCAAGGCTAGCCTTGTCTACATAATGAATTCTAGGCCCGCCAGAGCTACATATTAAGACCCTGGCTTAAAAAAAAAAAAAAAAAAAAAAAAAGCTATATACAGTGTTCTGCCTGCATGTTGCCTGCACACCAGAAGAGGGCATCAGATCCCATTATAGATGGTTGTGAGCCACCATGTGGTTGCTGGGAATTGAACTCAGGACCTCTGGTGGAAGAGCAGCCAGTGCCCTTAACCACTGAGCCATCTCTCCAGCCCCTGTTTCCTGTTTTGTTTTGCTTTTCTGAAAAAGAATCTGTCTCCTTAGCCCAGGCTGGCCTGGAGCCCACTGTGTAGCTCATGCTGGCTTCCAGTTCATGACAATCCTCCTGTCGTGGCCCCCCATGTGTTGGCTTTATGGTATGAACCCACTATACCTGGCTTCCATTTGGAATAATAGCCTGCTGGGGGTAATGGGGTAGTAACTAGAAATAAGATTTGAAAGGGCTACTGCAGGGTGAAAGTCATATTTTATAACTTGGCGTAAATTTGTACTTTTATTTCATAGTATGACCATGGCTGCTTTCTTTTTTATTCTGTGGTGTTTGTACCCTCTAGTCAGTGCTGCAGCTTTCAGAGGCTAGAGAAGCTCTTTGTTAGAGGGGACTGTGGTATGGGGCCTTGAATTTAGTTTTCCTACAGTTAGTTGCTTCTGTAGCCCTATTTCCTCCTTTTTTTTTCTTTTCTTTTTTTTCTTGAGACAGGGTTTCTCTGTGTAACAGCCTTGTTGTCCTGAAACTCACTCTGTAGACCAGGCTGGCCTCGAACTTACAGAGATCCACCTGCCTCTCTGACTCCTGAGTGCTGGGATTAAAGGTGTGTGCCACCAATGCCCAGCTATTTCCTTATTTCTTAAGGAGCACTTTCCCCTTATATTTTAAAAACCCTGTTTATAATAGGTGTGTGTATATGTTGTATTTCCTTTGTTCTGAAAGGCTGTTATTAATTTGGGGGTACATCTGGCCGTTGATGGTGTTTTAGGGTCCTTGTGGATAACAAGTTGCCTCAGGTGTTTCTGACGGCTTTGGGAAGGAGGCCCAAGACATGTGGCCCGCTGCCTACTCAATCCAGCTTTCATTGCAGTCTACCTCGAGACCTATGGCTGCCAGATGAATGTAAATGACACGGAGATAGCCTGGTCCATTTTACAGAAGAGCGGCTACCTGCGGACCAGCAACCTTCAAGAGGTGCTTGCATTCCCTGCTTCCCCGTTTCCTGGGCCTGGGCTGCCTGCCTTGGTGCAGGTTCTTCGATGCAGTGAGTTTTAGGGAGAGAGTGTTGCTGCTGAGTTGGTTCCTTTGAGTGCTGTGTACTCTAGGACTGGCATGTACTGGTGTTCCAGCTGTTTTCAGCTTTCATGATGCTGTTCATCTTCAGGAAAGGGATTATCAGACTTGATGTGGTCACATGTGTCTGTAATCCCAGCCTTGGGAGGTGGAGGCAGGAGGATCTAGAATTTGAGGCCGTTTGACTATAGGGCATGATTGTGTCTCCAGAGCAGCCAAATCAAACCCAACCAAACCAGAGCCAAACAAAGATACTTTATGGAGAGTGCAGGTGAGGCTTGAGGAGTTAGTGCATAATGGGTACAGAGCTTTCTCTGGGAAGTTCTGGAAGGAGATGGTGGTGATGGTTGCACTATAGTGTTCAAGTGTTCTCATTATATCACTGTACCCTTAAAAATGGTTGAAACACCGTAATAATAGGAAAAAAGCAGGTGGACTGCATGGTAGTGATTCTGCAAGGCTAATTCAAAGCTTGTAAATTTCTTTTTCTTGTTTTCCCTTAGGCTGATGTGATCCTTCTTGTCACGTGTTCTATCAGGTATAGATTTGTTCTTTCCATAGGGAATAAATATATTGTGTGTAACCATGTCAAGGAGGCTTACTTATGGAGATGAGCCAATGACTCCAGGTCAGTGAGAGTTAAGAGTTTCTCAGTAATAGAGATAGTATTGATACAACTGGCTGACGTTTGCTGGGCATGTCCTGTGTGTTGGGTTCCATGTGTACAATATACATGGATGTATTAGTTTAATTCTCACAGTAGCAATTCTGTGAAGTTGTTTCTCTTACCAAACCCACATATCTGGGCATGGTAGTACACACATGTAACCTCAGCACTGCAGAAGTTGGGAGGATTGTGAGTTCTAGACCAGCCTGGACTACACAGTGAAACTGTCTAAAAAGTAAACAGTAGTCACAAAAATGCCCAAACCAAGCTCTATACATTATATAGAATTTTAAAATTCACAGTGCTGAGCTCCCAAATTTCCTAAAGTTTTCTGGCTATTAATGGCATATTCTTATAATTTATACATCTGATTTGAGGTGTAGCCAGTGGTTGGGAAACAGAATTCTGAGAAGATATAAGTGACATCTTCAGAGCTTGCCAGGAAGTACTTGATCACAGGAAGTTCATCAAAAGTGATAGACTGGAGAGGTGGCTCAGCAGTTAAGAGCACTGGCTGCTCTTCTAGAGGACTTGGGCTCAATCCCTAGCAAGCACATGGCAACTCACAACCATCTGTAGTTCCAGTTCCATGGGATCTGATCCCTCTACAAGCACCAGGCACATGGGTGGTGGTGTACATATATGTAGACAAAATACCATACACATAACAGATTTTAAAAATGAGTTTTAAAAAAGCAAACACATCTCTTTTGTTGTTGTTTGTTGTTGAAGACATGTTAGTGTTACTGTTTCCACAGCTGCCTTTAACATTAACTCCTTGATCTGACAAGGGACCTCTGTGGAATGATACTAAGCTGGTTGTTATGAGAGATTCGGAAATGAACCTTCTTCCATAAAGCTAGACTTCAAGGAGCTTGGTCTCGTGTAGGGACTATGACAGATGTATAAGTGGCCCACTAACATCTGATGGAAAAACGTTAACTAAACATCATACAAGCTGGGGTGGTGGTTTATGCCTATAATCCCACTACTTGGGTGGTTAAGAAAGACAAGTTGCTGTGAGTTTGAGGACAGCTCAGGCTACATAATGTGTTTTAGGTTAGCCTGGGCTACAGAATGTATGAAACAACAAAAACAAATTTCCAGGTTCAGGAGAAGTAGAGTTAAGGTAGAGGATACTTGAAGGGAAGAGAGTCACAGAAGAGTTGGGGAAGGGTCTGTGAAGGATGTAGTTTTTTTTGTTTTTTTTTGTTTTTCAAGACAGGGTTTCTCTGTGTAGCTTTGTGCCTTTCCTGGAACTTGCTTTGGAGACCAGGTTGGCCTCGAACTCACCAGATCCGCCTGCCTCTGCCTCCCGAGTGCTGGGATTAAAGGCGTGCGCCACCACCGTCCGGCCAGGATGTAGTTTTTGAGTTTGGTTTAAAGGCTAGTCTGGATTTTGAGATGTGTAGGGAGGATATTGTTGGAAGGCAAGAGAATGATAGCAATTGGTGCTTTTCCAGTTTGCCTCTGTGCCTTCCCTGAGTTAAGGACTCAGATGGCTTTCATTTTCTTCCCATTGACCTGCTCTCCTATCTTGCTCATTTTTGCCTCCTTGGATCTTTGCAGGGAGAAGGCTGAGCAGACCATCTGGAACCGATTACATCAGCTGAAAGCCCTGAAGACAAAGCGACCACGCTCCCGGGTACCTCTGAGGATTGGGATTCTAGGTATACATTCATTTGTAGATTTTTCCATTTTGAGACTCAGAATCCTAGAGTTTTTCCTTTAGAGCAGTGGTTCTCAACCTTCCTAATGCTGCGACCCTGCAATACAGTTCCTCATGTTGTGGTGACCCCCCAACCATAAAGTTATTTTGTTGCTACTCCATAACTGTAATTTTGCTACTGTTATGAATTGTAATGTAAATATCTGATATGCAGGATATCTGATATGCGACCACAGGTTGAGAACTGCTGCTTTAGAGGCCTGGATTCCAGGGTGTAAATTAGCCATATCTCCCCTGTGCATCTCTTTTACTTGCTGTTAGAGACTGCGAGATTAAGTGAGATGAAGCTCATTAGAAATAATAGGTACCCAGGTGGTTGTGGTACACGCCTTTGGTCCCAGCACTTGGAAGGCAGAGGCAGCTGGAGTTCTGTGAATTCGAGGCCAGTCTAGTCTATAAAAGTGAGTTCCAGAATAACCAGGACTGTTATATAGAGAAACTCTGTCTCAAAAAACTAAAACAAAAACAAAAAACCAACCAACCAACAAACAAAAAACCTCAAAAGAATAGGATAATGGTATTCCTGCTATGAGGGATTTAACCACTTGCATTTAGCTGGGTGGTAGTGGTACATGCCTTTAATCTCAGCACTCAGGAGGCAAAGGCAGGCAAATCTCTGTGTGTTAGAGGCCAACCTGGTCTACAGAGTAAGTTGCAGGACAGCCAGAGTTGTTACACAGAGAAACGCTGTCTTGAAAAATCAAAATAAATAAATAAATTAATTAATTAAAAAAAATAAAAAAAGTAGAGAAACAATAGATGCTCAGGAAATACATTTCAAAAATAAATGCTTGGGGGGTTGGCCAGGTGGCTCAGCAGGGAAAGCACTCGCCGCCGTCTAGTCTGCTGACCTGACTTTGATTCTGGGACACACATGGTAGAAGGAGAGAACCGGCGACCCCACTGTGTCCTCTGACCTCCACGTGTGTACCATGGCATGTGCACACCATGTAAAAAACACTCTAATCAAAAGCAAAATCTCTGCATCCTTTCTGTCTGGGAATCTGGCTGACATATTTAACTTTATGCATAGTGGACTGTGTGCATTGTAGTATAGTTAAGTTAGTCACTCTTCATATGTCAACACACAGCTAGTGTATCCAGTTATACTGGTTAAAGTAGGAAGAGGCTAGAGGAGTTTTATTCCTTTTCACTTCATTATAGTTGCCCTTGGGTATAAATCCTTCAGGAATTTTATAAACCCCAAGGGAAAAAAACTTAAAATAACCATGGTATACATCAATTTGCCATTTTTATAGTTTTTATATATGTTCTGTGGTATTAAGTATATTCACATACTTAGACAGCCATTACTACTATATTTGTGCTACATTTTTTATATCTGTTTATTGGGTTGTTTGGGTTGATTCATTTAGGTTGTTTCCACCTTCTTTGTTTTGTGTGAGACATGGTCTTGCTATGTAGGTCTGGCTGGTGTGGTATTTGATATGTGACTTTGAGATGGTTTCAGAGGCATTGCCATACTCCTGCTTTAGTCCCCCAAGGCTGGAATTACAAACTTGTACCACTTTGTCTGTCTGTGAATAATTTTTTAACTTTTTTTAAAAAAAATTGTAATTTATTTGCCTAGTGTGGGTGACAGCTTGCTAATGGAGGTCAGAAGACAACTTACAGAAAAGTTGGTTCTCTCCTTCTATCATGTGGGTCCCAGGATGAAACTCAGGTGCCAGGCTTATTTGCAAGCACCTTTACATGCTGAGCCAACTGTCTCATTGGCCCTGGCTGTGAGTAATTTTTAATTGTTTTCACAGGGAGTGTCTGAGTTGCATTTTTGTTGCTGTGATGAAGCACTCTGACCAAAATGGGAAGAGAGGGTTTGTTTGGCTTTACAGTTCCAGGTTAGTTTATCACTGAGGGGAAGTCAAGGCAGGAAGGGAAGCAGCTAGTCATGTGACATCCACAGTCAAGGCTGAGAGAGAATGTACACATCATTTCTCTGTGTAGCTCTGATTTTCCTGGAACTCCCTTTGTAGATCAGGCTGGCCTTGAACTCACAGAGATCCTCCTGGCTCTGCCTCCTGAGTCCTGGGACTAAAGCCATGTGCCACCACCGCCCGACTGCACATCATTTCTTGTTGGCTTGCTTCTGCTCAGCTGGCTAGCTTTACTTCACTCATACACAGTTCAGGGCCTTGGCCATGAACGATGATGCCACGCCCAGGGTGGCTCCTCCCACTGCCATTAACAATCAAGGCAATCCTCACAGACATGCTCACAGACCAGCCTCATCTAGACATTTCCTCAGTTAAGACTCTCATCCCAGGTGAGCTTAGGTTGGTCAGTATGACAGCTTGCACTATGGGGAGAGATGGCTCAGGGGTAAGAGCATATGTTGCTCTTCTGAGTTGGTTCCCATGTCTGAGTCACCTGAAACTCGAGTTCTCTGAGGTATCCAGTGCCTCTTCTCAGGCACCTGTACTCATGTGCATTCCTGCCTCAATAATTATAAATAATTTTTTTTTAACCTTTTTTTGAGACAGGGTTTCTCTGTGTAGCTTTGTGCCTTTCCTGGATCTCACTCTGTAGACCAGGCTGGCCTTGAACTCACAGAGATCCACCTGCCTCTGCCTCCTGAGTGCTGGGATTAAAGGCGTGCGCCGCCCGGCTTTTTTTTTTTAATCTTAAAAAAAAACAAACTATGGGGCTGGAGAGATGTATCAGCAGTTAAGAGCAAGTATTGTTCTTTCAGAGGATCCAAGTTTGGTTTCCAGCATCTGTGTTGGGCAACTCACAACTGCCTGTAATTGCAGATCCAGGGGTTCTAACACCCTTTACTGAATTCCACAGCCTCTGCACTCTTGTGCACATACTCATACACAAGCACACATTCACATAAACAAACAAACAAAAAATGTTTAAAGAAACCCCAAACAAGCCAGTCAGTGGTGGCGCACGCTTTTAATCCCAGCACTCCGGAGGCAGAGGCAGAGTCAGGCGGATCTCTGTGAGTTTGAGGCCAGCCTGAGCTGCAGAGTGAGTTCCAGGACAGGCACCAAAGCTACACAGAGAAACCCTGTCTTGAACAAACAAACAAACAAACAAAGAAACCCCAACCAACTCACCACTCCAAAGAGTTTGTAAAAGGTATGCTTTAAAGTTTTATAGCCTTAATAAAATGATGGTTTGGGGGTATCAATTTTATCAGCATAATTATTTGTATCACCTTCTCATGGGTTTAGTAAGTATTGTGGGCTGAAAGAGAAAAAAGGGTAAGTGTCGTTGTAAACTTACAAATAGGCTTCTGATGTAAAATACCTTCTATCTCAGCAGTAACTTTTAACTGTAGAAGAGGTAGTTCATGTTGAGAGGCTTTTGAGGGGCAGGGAATGCAGTGTGCTTGCTTAGTATGTGGGAAGCTCTGACTTCCATCTCCAGCAATGGTGGAAAGAATGGGGGGAAAGACTTTTGGATGCCTCCCTGCACCCCCAGGCATTTAACTGAGTTGCTCTGAATATTTCTGTGGTTTTCTTGTATTTGAAGATGTGGGTTCAGTGCTACGGGTCCAGTTTGAAGGATAATACTAAACTCTCGGAGAAGTTTTCTGTGCCCTGGTCTCCAGTACAAGTTATAAATCATGTGCACTGAGCAAAAGCCAGGAAACCAGATGAGCTGCGGAAGAGGTACTAGTTCCTTTTACTTCCTAGGCTGCATGGCTGAGAGACTGAAGGGAGAGATCCTCAACAAGGAGAAAATGGTGGATCTCTTGGCTGGTCCAGATGCCTATCGAGACCTTCCCCGGCTGCTGGCTGTTGTGGAGTCAGGCCAGCAGGCAGCAAACGTGCTTCTCTCTCTGGACGAGACCTATGCGGATATCATGCCAGTCCAGACGAGCCCCAGTGCCACTTCCGCCTTTGTGTGAGTCATTCTGTGAGACTTGGGGATGAGCTGCTCCCTTCTCTCTGCTGTTGAAATAGCATGTTTAATCTTACTATGTTGAACATAAGGGAAAGGAATGCATTCGAACAGGATGGTACAACATACAGAAACCAGCATGTGATATAGTTAGACTCCCTCACGCCCATCATCCCTGCTCTCTCAGGCCGTTTCTCAGAGGTTTGCATGTCAATCATTCTTGTTTAATCCTTCTAGAACTGTCCCTTGAATATGCAGTCATATACTCATATGGATACGTTCCATACCCTCCTTTTAAAATATAAATATTATATTTTCCCTTAAGGAAATACCTTGGGCTTTCTTGATAGAAAAACTTTTTTTTTTTTTTTTTTAAAGCAGGAGGCAGGAACATTACCTGCTGTGAGTTCAAGGACAATCTGGGCTCCATAGCATGTACTAGGCAATTAATTCAGAGCTCCATTGAGAGACTGTCAGAAAACCAAAGCTGGAGTCAGATGCATATCTAAAACATAACACGTGGGAGATGGAGGCAGGAGCATCAGGAGTTCAAGATCCTCATCCAGGTTTTTTGCTACATACAAGTTTAAGTCTAGTCTGACCCAGAGAAGACCTTGTCTCAAAGAAAAAGATTGTATGAGAAATGCAGACTATATTTTAAATTCAGGGTCTCTTTTATATCATAGATAGACATAGTTTGCTTTCAATCTCTACATAAAAGTTCCAACTAGTATACCTATAAAAACAGTAGGAACTCCGCAGTGCTGAGTCTGACTTCTTCCCCCACCACTGTGCTTCCTCACCAACATGTCTCCCAGTTATAGCCTGCTTCACACTCCGTGATTATGTACGGACAGATCTCACATTAGTTCAGTGTGACCTTAGAGGCAGGAGGATCCAGAGCCAAAGAAAAATCCCAAGAGAGCTGCAGAGCTGGAGACATGCTAAGACAGCACTGCTCCTCTGTTAGCGGTGTTCTGGTACTTTCTTCCCCAGGTCCATCATGCGGGGCTGTGACAACATGTGCAGTTACTGCATCGTTCCTTTCACCCGTGGCCGGGAGAGGAGTCGGCCCGTTGCCTCCATTCTGGAGGAGGTGAGGAAGCTTTCTGAGCAGGTAAGGCTATCTGAGTTTTCTTTGAATGAGCATGTTCTGGACAGGCTGAGGGCAGCCTTTCTAATTTTGTAGACTGTGGTATCTCTTTTGCCTCTTTCCTATCCACAGATAGTTTCATCACTGGCAGCTTGTAAAATCTTTATTTTCACCTGCTGAAATACTAAAATTGTCCTCTCCTCTCCATTTTTAACTCTCTTACAGTACAAAACTCCTTTAGGATAGATATATTCTGTTTAAGAGATTGAAATGGTAACAGAAACCTGCCTTTATTTCCTGAGTGTTGGGATTACAGGCATGCATACTCTGTACTTAAGGTTTTATTCTGTTGTTCAGTCTTTAGATAAGATACTCCAGTGTGGCTGGGCAGTGGTGGCGCACACCTTTGATCCCAGCACTTGGGAGGCAGAGGCAGGTGGATCTCTGTGAGTTTGAGGCCAGCCTGATCTACAGAGCGAGTTCCAGGACAGGCTCCAAAGCTACACAGAGAAACCCTGTCTCAAGAAAGAAAAAAAAAAAAGACACTCCATTGTGAAATTATCGGATTAAAGACAGGTTTTTGCATGGCTCTTGGTAGATTGAGCTAATTTTTAATTAGTGGTTTGATATGATGCTGTTCAAGAAGTTTTAAACTTGTTTTCAACATGCTTTTCCTGTTTTTAGGGACTAAAAGAAGTGACTCTTCTTGGTCAGAATGTTAATAGTTTTCGGGACAATTCAGAGGTCCAGTTCAATAATGCAGTGTCTACCAACCTCAGCCGTGGCTTTACTACCAACTATAAAACCAAACAAGGGGGGCTTCGTTTTTCTCATCTTCTGGATCAGGTTTCAAGAATAGACCCTGAAATGAGGATCCGTTTCACCTCTCCCCACCCCAAGGATTTTCCTGATGAGGTGAGTGTTGATGATATTTAGTGTTGTGACAAATTTTTATTAGCATATCATTTCCTGGATGAAGTAGTATACAGCAGAGACCTTGAATCCTGCTTTGGGGATTCTATGTTACATTGCAATATCTCCTTGTGGAACTCCTGGGGCCTGCCGGGTGGTGGTGGCACATGCCTTTAATCCCAGCACTCGGGAGGCAGAGGCAGGTGGATCTCTTTGAGTTCGAGGCCAGCCTGATCTACAGAGTGAGTTCCAGGATAACCAAAGCTATTATACATAGAAACCCTGTTTCGAAAAATCGGGAAAAAAAAAAAAAAAAAAAAGAAAAGAACTACTGGCCTTTGGCAAGACTTAAAATCCCCTAAGGTCAAGAAGGCGATAGGATGGTTTTGCAATGGGACCTTGGGACCACTTGTGTAGTGAGAAGTTTATGAAGGTGGGCATCTGCATGATGGTGATGGTGGTGGTGGGGATACAGTGAGACCAGCAAGGGAGGCTATGTGATGTCATGGGGAAGCACCAGACTGTAGCCGGAGACACACATCCCAGCTCTTGCCCAGTGTGTGATGCATGTTTATAACCTTAGCTTTGGGAGATTAACACAGGAGGGTTATGAGTTCCAGGCCAGCCTTAGCTCCATAGTGAGTGTCAGGCCAGTCAGGGCAACTTAGCAAGACGGCCTTTTTTTTTCTTTGAGATGGTTTCTCTGTGAAACAGTTCTGGCTGTCCTGGAACTCACTTTGTAGACCAGGCTGGCCTTGAACTCACAGAGATCCGCCTGCCTCTGTATCCTGAGTTCTGAGATTAAAGATGGTGTTCCACCACCACCCAGCAACTATGTTTTAAGAAATAAAAAAAAAAAAAAATAAAGATTTATTTAGTTATTATGTATACAGAAGAGGGCACCAGATCTCATTACAGATGGTTGTGAGCCACCATGTGGTTGCTGGGAATTGAACTCAGGACCTCTGGAAGAGCAGTCAGTGCTCTTAACCTCTGAGCCATCTTTCCAGCCCAGCAACTATGTTTTAAGAAATAAAAAAAAAAAAAACTAAATGTCAAAGAGGGAAAAAAATTATCCAAATTCCAGATATTGTCCTCTTTTGCTAGTAGATATATAAAGATACTTTTTAGTTTGCTGTCCTTATCTGGGAAAAGAGAGTAGTAATAACCTAGTGCTGTGGGTGTTGAGAATGAATACATGTTTCAAACTTGGCCCAGTGCCACACGTTGAGTAAATAGCACACATTTTTGCTCTAAATCCATTCTTCCACTTTTTCTACCTAGATTGGATTGTCTTCTTACTGAATAATAAAAAGTTCTTTTTTTTTTGTTTGTTGTCAAGACAGGGTTTCTCTGTGTAGCCCTGGCTGTTCTGGAACTTGCTCTGTAGAACAGGCTGGTCTCCAACTCAGAGATCTGCCTGCCTCTGCCTCCCAGGTGCTAGGACTAAAGGCGTGTACCATCACTGCCTGGCTCTTTCTATTTTTTGAGACAGATCTCAGTCCATGTTGGTCTATGTAGTTGAGGCTGGTTGAGGCTGGCTTTGAACTCCTGATTCTTCCCCTCTCCTAAGTGCTGAGATTACAGATGTGCACCATCATGCCTAGTTTTCTGCAGTGCTGAGGATTGAACCCAGAGCCTCCTGCATGCCAGGCAGTCAGTGTACTATCTGAGCTTTATCCTCAGTTCCCAATCACTCTTTGAATAATCTGAAAATCAGCCTCTGAAGAGAAACAGTAAGAGGAGTACACCACTGAGTACTGTGTTACACGCCTTTGATTCCAGCACTTGGGAGGCAGTCAGGCAGATTGCTGAGTTAGAGACAGTCTGCTCTACATAGTGAAATCTTTTCTCAGACAAAACCAAACCAAACCAAAGACAAAACAATAGCAAACCTCCCCAGAATGTAGGAAGTATTCTTTGGTGAGACTTAACCCACAATGTATGTGTTCTGTTTAATCAGGTTCTACAGCTGATTCACGAGAGACACAACATCTGTAAGCAGATCCACCTGCCAGCCCAGAGTGGAAGCAACCGTGTGCTGGATGCCATGCGGAGAGGGTCAGACTCACTGGGGAGAGGGCATCCTTTACCTTTCCAGTTTTTCTGAATCACTAAACACTGATTTGTTGCTAAGGACCTAGTTTAGTATACAACACACAGTAACAAATTAGTACGTGATTGTTGTTTGAATGTATCTGTGGACAGGTGAACTTGCTTCTGTGCATGTCCTAAGCAGAGTAAGCAGTGAGTCTCTCATTTGCTTAACATTTTTAAAATTAAGTGCTTGCTGGGTGCTGTTGTGGTCACATCGTGAGACCCCTGAGCAAGACTACCACAGAGCTGATATCCAATGCAAAACACACAGGGGTTTATTGATAACAAGCAAGCCCCGGCTTGGTCTGTGTCCAGCACACTGGCTAGCCAGGTGAAGGAAGTTAGCCCTGAGCTCTCAGGGTGAGGGTTTTTTTTTTTTTTTTTTTTTGACTTTATTTATTTTTTAAATTATACTCATGATATTCATTAATTACACTCATGATATTAATCACATTTGTGGTATTCTTAGATTACATTCACAGTATTCATTCAATTATATATATAATATATATATATTTTAATTTTAAATGCTGAATGTCATTTATTTAAGGGGGGAGGAGGTCTTAAATACAGGCTTACAGCACAATGGGAGGACCCCGGAGGGCAGAAGTTTGCTATTGATGTTTTACAATCTTGTTTCTAATCTGTTAATGCCCATTATTCAGGGTACCAGGCAAGGAACTTCCCTTAAGCATTCAGGAGGGTGGAACCTGGCAGGGCATTAGCATAGGGAGAATATCAAGGTCAAGGTCCGCAAGCAAAGCAACAGTTACCCAAAATGGGGGCCAGGGACCTACAGGTCCCCCTTTTATTAAAAAATGAGCTTCTGTTGGGTTGCGTGGGACGTCAGCAGGTCACCTTACCCGTCATGGAGAAGCCTGCCCAGGCCACACAGGTGCTCTGTCTTAGGTCAGGGTGAGGGGTTTTTAAAGGGAAAAACCACAAGCAGCGTGGTACAAGCCTTTGCATCATATGATTGGGTGAGGGTATGTAACCTTTGAATTTACTGGTTGGGGGTTACAGTTATCATTTTGGGGCAGGCCTAGATAAGTCCCAGGCTTTGTCCTTGAGCTGCCATGGGGGCTGGCTGGCCTGGCATGTACTGACTGTGGGGGCTGACTCAGTGGCCCAGGCTCTGTCCTTGAGCTGCCATGGAGGCTGGCTAGCCTTGCACATTCACATTGACCCATGCACGTAGCTCTAAGTTGGTGTGGGGTCCCAGACAGTAAACAACTGGCTGAACTTTGAGCAGTCATAGTATGTCAGAAAGGAAGCTACTGCAAGGACTATGTCTTTTGTTCATGGCCCTCCCAGAAACTGCTTGCTCAAGTCTCAACTGAAATTAAGGCCTGATCTCTGAGAGAAGACTGAGCAGCCTGTTATGGCATCTGCTTGGTCCTTTCAATGCCATATTTGAAATCTTAAGTCTTTTAACTTGCAGGAATAATAAAGTTTTGGGTCTTAGAATACAAATGCAGATTACGACTCACTTTGGAAATAAATCTGCAGAGGTGAGACTAGGGGCTAATAGGACCTAAGGCAAAAGTTCATAGAAATAGAACATTGCCTTGTTTTCCACAGAGGCAAAGATTTAGGAATCCTCTCTTTTTTTTTTTAAATTTTATTTTATGTGTATGGGTGTTTTGCCTGCATGTATGTCTGTATCTTGTGCATGCAGTGCTCACGGAGGCCAGAAGAAGGCAGCAGATCCCCTGAAACTGGAGTGGCAGATGGTTGTGAGGTGCCATGTGGGTGCTGGGAACTGAACCTGGGTCCTCTGCAATAGCAGCCAATGCTCTTAACCATTGAGCCATCTCTTCAGCCCCAAGAGGTCCTTTTAAGTGTTTAGTTTCTTCTTGATTTGTAAAATGAAAGGTCCTTAGGAGCTGGAGCATGTGTGTATATGGAAATCAGAGGACAGTTGTCAGGAGTTGGTATTTTCTTCTACCATGTAGGTTCCAGGGATTGAACTGAAGTCATCAGGTTTGGTAGCAAGTATCTACTTGCTGGAACATCTCACTGGCCCAACGGGGTGCTTCCATGTACTCCTCCGTGGTGATTTGTGGCTGTGAAATCACAAATCGAAAAATGAATACATGTGGGAATTCATTATTATCTCTCGATAGCATTCCTTTAAATAAGATTGAGTCAGGTTTGGTGATGTACCCCTATGAGCCCAGCACTTGGGAGGTAGAGCCAAGTGGAACAGAAGTTAAGTGTAACTTCAGCTACATGAGACCCTGCCCTGCCCCCACCAAAAAAATGACTATTTTATCTAGGTCTTTTCTTCTTGTTCTTTACTGCAGATACTCAAGGGAAGCTTATGTGGCATTGGTTCATCATATCAGAGAATGTATCCCAGGTACTTTTAAGAAACGTTGAGCACCTTACCACAGTCCACATTCATCTTGCTCAATTACTAGCATTTTTAGCAAATTCCTTATGGTGTCATTTCATAGTTTTTGCTACTTTCATGTTCATTTTCTGCTTCCCTATTTCCCTCTCTCTGTTCCACTTTCTTTTCCATCTTTCCGACTGTGTGTGTATTGCAAGAGATGGAATCCCAGCCTCATGTCTTTTTTTTTAAATTTTTTTATTTTATAATTTAATTTAATTTTACATATCAGCCACGGATTCCCCTGTCCTCCCTCCTCCCGCCCCAAGCCTCATGTCTTCTGGGCATATGCTCTGCCACTGAACTGCATCTCTAGCACTTGAATTTTGACACAGTCTCTTGTTATGTTGCTCAGGGTGGCCTTGAACTTGATCTTTCGTCTTCATTGCTATTGCTGGAATTATAAACATGCACTACCACGTATTCCACTATAATTAGGCAGATTTTAGATATCCCATTATATCCCTTTCCTTTCCCCTTCCTCCTAAAAATATTAGTTTTTGTTTTGTTTTGCTTAGATTTGATTGAGAATATTGTCTGAAATTTCTCTCAAATTTTATTTTATTTTATTTTTTTGAGCCTAGAGCTTACTAGACTAGGCTGACCTCGAACTCACGGAGATCCACCTGCCTCTGTTTCCTGAGTGCTGAGACTAAAGGTGTGTGCCACCATGCTTCTTGTGTTATACACACATACGTGTGTTTTGATGGGGTAGGATGATGTGGCAGCTGGGTGTACTGGCTTTGTATTGAGTACTGTGTTATTGGCTGTGTGACAGCAAAGATTTGTCATTTATAAAATAGAGTAAATAGAGCTCATGTCACCTGATTTTTGAGGGCAATTGAATAGCTAGTGACTTACAGCACTTTCTAAGTATTCAGTATCTGATAGTTTTTGCTACTGCATTGTAAATGAGCATAATGCTAAATTAAATTCAATGTTTGATCATATATACATATGCACAGTTATGAATTAATTAATATACATAGATACGGTCTAGCTTTGAGGTAGTGTTCAAGGCCCTAAGTTCTGTCCTTTAGCACAGTAGACAAACAATCCCCTATCTCCAAACAATAGCAACAAAATGAGATACATAGATGTATATGTTTGTGTGAAGCACTGAAAGATTGACTAGTGAAAGCAGGACCTGGGAGCTGGAATGTTGGTGGTAGAGTGCTTGTCTAGCACATGTAGGCTCTGGGTTCAGTCTTTAGCACTGGCTCCACCCCTCCCCTGCAAAAGCAGGGCCGACTTGAAACTGCACTTCTGCAGTATCTCTGAATCCAGCATTTGAAGCCAAGATTTGTTTTCTAGTGCTTGAGGAAATGTAGAGTGAGAAGCCAGTCCGGGCAGGACGTAGAAACGCAAGCCTCTTTCCCCTTGCTCTGTGATGACTTCTGAGTAGTCTGGAAATGCGTCTCATTTACTTTCCTCCCTTCTGTAGTCTATAAATGCCCACATGCCTTCTGAGGTAGGCAGTGGCAGTACTCTAAGCACTGGTCCTCTGTCCTTTGCTGTCTGTTGACAGGTGTGAGCCTCAGCAGTGACTTCATCACTGGCTTCTGTGGAGAGACAGAGGATGATCACCTGCAGACAGTGTCTTTACTTCGAGAAGTTCAGTATAATACTGGTTTTCTCTTCGCATACAGCATGAGGCAGGTGAGTCCCTGATGGGAGACAAGTAGCATCATTCTCTTACCAACTCGGGACTGATTGGAGTTAGTTGGGTAGAAAAGAGTTTGACTTTGTGAAATGTTGCACGAATCCCTAAAGTCTTATAAAAAATCTGGAGCCAGATATTGGGGTAAATGCTGAAAGATCAGAGAGACAAAGGAACAAGCCACTAGAGAAACTTCTCACCACTACTGAATCCTCAGGCCGAATGGAAGGCGAGATCCTATCTCCACGAATCCTCTGACTGAAAGCCTCTGAGTCCTCAGCCGAAAGGGCTTCCCTCACACCTTATATGCCTTTCTCCACCCAGCCATTTCACTTCCTTTTCAGTGCTGGGATTAGTGTCGTGTGTGCTTCCCAAATACTGGTAGCAAAGGCTTGAGATCTCAAGTGCTGGGATTAAAGGTGTGTGCAACCACTGCCTGGCTCTGTTTTTCTCCTAGACTGAATCAATCTCATGTAGTCCAGGGTGGCTCTAAACTCAGAGATTCAGATGGATCTCTGCCTCCTGAGTGCTAGAATTAAAGATATGTGCCACCACCGCCTGGCTTCTATGTTAATCTAGTGGCTGGCTCTGTTCTCTGATCCTTAGACAAACTTTATTTGATACACAATATATCACCACAGTGAAATCCCAAGACGTGTGTGTGTGTGTGTGTGTGTGTGTGTGTGTGTGTGTGTGTGTGTTTTATTTTTTCGTTTGTTTTGAGACAGGGTCTGTGCGCTTACTTCTCCTGATTGCTGGGATTGAAGGTGTGTGCCACCACACCCATCTAAGTCACAGAATCTTACTGTCAATTGTTTTCTTTTCTGTAGTTAATTTTATATGTTAAGTCACATTTTAGCCATTGTTTTGAGATAAGGTCTTAATATAAAGTTCCGGCTGGCCTCAAGCCCGTTTTCCTTCTGCTTCACTTAGCTGCCTGATCATTAGCATTATAGGTGTTGCCACCACAATCAGCAAACTTCAGCAATTTGATACGAAAAATACTACCATGCTAGTGTTCCTATTTATGAATATTTTACAGTAGCTGAGTTTGGTGATATATGCCTGTAATTCTAGCACTTAGGAGGCTGAGGCAGGGGAATTTCAAGTTTGAAACCAGCCTGGGCTACAAACTGAGACAGTCTCAAAAACAAAAACAAACAAGTAAATCAAGACAAAACTAAAGCCCAGTGCTCAGTGTTCTGTAGTCAGTATAAATGGCCTTTCAACACACAGTGGAAGTATGGCCCTCAAATTGTGCCTTTGTCATGTAGTAACAGTGACCTTGTCTAAAGTCCTTGGTTGCTGTATGAAGTGAGAACGACACCAGCTCAGGGCTGTTTTGAGGCCTGTTAAGATGGTGTATATAACTTAGAGTGGTGCTTCCTACACGTAAGTGTGCCATCAGGATAGTTACCATAGCTAACAGCAGGCCAGCATCAAGCAGGACCTGTACCCATTCCCCGTTCAGTTTTCCTCTGTGGGTATGGTAGTTCTTTCAGGGCAGGTTGGTTTGAATGTCTTTAGCTTTTCCTTTTATTCCTTGGCTTTTTCCTAGCTCAGTGGTTCTCCACCTGATTTGAGCATGAGCATAAAGACATGTAAGTGTATACCCAGGATAGTTTTAGATACTTTTCGAGGATGATTATTGTTTCCGACTAGGTAATATGTGCTTATGGTATCAAGTGTGAAGGTTAAAACACTCCTTCCTAGTCGGGCGGTGGCGGCGCACGCCTTTAATCCCAGCACTTGGGAGGCAGAGGCAGGAAGATCTCAGTGAGTTCAAGGCCAGCCTGGTCTACAGAGTGAGTTCTAGGAAAGGCTCCAAAGCTACACAGAGAAACCCTGTCTCAAAAAAACAAAACAAAAAAACCGAAACACTTCTTGCTTTTGTTGCTCCCAGGTTTAGTTCCCTTCTTGAAGGCGACTACTCTTAGTGATTTCTTCTATCACTTTCCGGATATATTTCATGTGTTCATAAACATGAATACTTTTTACATCAAAGACATGCACGCTGATTGGATTTTGCTAATTTCAGTTTGCAGAGTATTTTAGAACAATTACATTAGTATTCGTGGAGCTGTCTTATTAATGGTTGCTTAATATTTCATTTTGTTGATAAACCATAATTTACTGGGTCCTAGTTGTGAATATTTCGGCTGCTTTATATCTGTGTCTCTATAAACAGTGCTGGTGAATAGCTTAGTGCATGGATTATTTAGTTTGTGCCCAAATATAAACTTAGGACAAATATGAAGACTAATTTTGAGTCTTATTTTCTTTTAAAAATGTATTTATTTATAAACTCATTTATTTTGTGTCTACATGTTGGTAGGGGCGTGCATGTGCTGCAGCGTGTGTGTAGGTTAGAGGACCATTTGCTGGAGTTGGGTCTTTCCTTCCACTATATGAGCTCTAGGATTGAATTCAGGTTATCAGGTTTGGTGTCAGGCACCTTTGCCCACTGAGCCATCCTGCCAGCTGTGAGTGTGGTTTGCATTTGCTAAATTTAGAATGCCTCTACAAAGATTCTGCTTCAGTTACCATTCTCTCTCTCTCTCTTTCTCTCTCTCTTTTTAAAGATTTATTTATTTATTTATGGATACAGTGTTCTGTCAGCACGTATCCCTGTAGGCCAGAAGAGGGCGCCAGATCTCATTACAGACGGTTGTGAGCCACCATGTGGTTGCTGGGAACTGAACGCAGGACCTCTGGAAGAGCAGCCAGTGCTCTCAACCTCTGAGCCATCTCTCCAGCCCCCAGTTACCATTTTCTCATGGAATGTTCCTAGAACTAGAGAAATAAGTCTGGCTCAGGTGTGGGTTTTGGACCACGTTACATCTGTAACTTGTGAGTGAAATAAATACATTCCCTCCTTGTGCCCTGAGGATTCTACAACTCCTTAGTGACTCTGTTCTGTTTTGTTTGTTAATAGAAGACACGAGCATATCATAGGCTGAAGGACGATGTTCCAGAAGAGGTAAAATTAAGACGTCTGGAGGAACTTATTACTGTCTTCAGAGAAGAGGCTTCAAAAGCCAACCAGACCTCAGTGGGTTGTACCCAGCTGGTGTTGGTTGAGGGGGTAAGGTCACATGCATCTTTTTCTTAGAGTTTTAGTTTTTGCGTTTTAAAATAACACTATGTTTTCTTTATCTAGGTCTTATATGACTTTTTTTTTTTTTGAGATCTTGTCTCATGTAGGTTGACCTTGAACTTGCTTTGTAGCCAAGGGTGACTTTGAATTTCTGAGCCTCCTGCCTATATCTTCCTAAGCACTGGGATTATAGGAGTGCACCATCATGCCCAGGTTATGTGGTGTTGTATCAAACCCAGGGCCCCCTGCATGCTAGACAAACACTATACAATCCCCAGCCCAAAATGCTTTACTTTTATCTTGCATATTATGACCTTGCTGAATTTGATGGTTCTGGTTTATTTTCTTGTTAGTGTTTTGAATTTTCTTTTCTTTTTTCTTTGGTTTTTTGAGACAGGGTTTCTCTAAGTAACCCTGGCTGTCCTAGAACTTACTCTGTAGACTAGGCTGGCCTTGAACTTGGAGATCTGCTGCCTCTGCCTCCCAAGTGCTAGGATTAAAGTCATGTGCCACGATTACCTTGCAGTTGTTTTGAATTTTCTATGTATATAACCATTCCATATTTTTTTTCTTTCTTCCTAATGTACCAAGTATTTTATATTTAGAGAACTTCCTGTGTATATTCTAGTGATAGGTTCTTTTAAATTTTCTTAATTTTGGGTTGTCTTCATTTCTGCTTCTTTCCCAAAGGATATTTTCTTTAAGGATTTATTTTGTGTGTGTGTGTGTGTGTGTGTGTGTGTGTGTGTGTGTGTGTGTGTGCATTTGTGTATATTTGAGTTCTCAAGGAGGTCAGAAGAGGGTGTCAGATCTTTTGGAGCTGGAGTTACAGATGTTTGTGAGCCCCTCTGAGTGTGCCCTAGGGTCTGGACTGTGGTCCTTATGATAGAGCAGTGATTGCTCCAACCTGCTAAGCTATCTCTCCAGCCCCCGAGGGATAGTTTTGCTGGACTTTGTATGCTGAGTTAGTAATGCTTTCCTTTCAGGTCTTGAAAAATGTGCCATTTCCTGCTGGCCTTCATGTTTCTGACGAGAAATCATGGATGTTTTTATTGGAAATTTTATCTTCTTAGGAAATACATCTCTTTCTGTTGCCATCAAGGTTTATTGACTTTTCTGTTTTTCTTTCCCTTTCTCCTTCTCCTTTTTTTCCTTTTCTCTCTCCCTTCCTCCCCCACTTCCCCTTCTTCATCTCCTCTCCATTCTTCTTCCTGTCTGTTCCTTTCCTGACTCCTTCCCTTTCCTTTTTTTGGATTAAATAATAGAAATTATTTCTTCTGATTTTGTGGCTATAAGTCAGAGATGAGCCCAGTCCAGTTCTCGTGGGAGTCTCCTTCCTGCTCGCAGGTGCCTGTCCTCATGCTGAGTCTTCAGATGGCAGAGCGCAGCGGTTTCAAGGTTTTTTCCTTAGAAGTTGACTGTGATCTATCCTGGTGTGAATTCCCTCTGTTAGGATTTTATTATTTGTCACGTCTGAAAAATGTTTAGTCATTACTTTGAATACTTTTTCATTCCTTTTTCTCCTCTTCTTCAGTTCTGTGTTATCAAAATTTTAGTGTATTTGCTGCAAGACTGAGCACTTTTCTGCAGTTGTGATGCAATGTCAGCACAAGTAGATTTTCTTATCATCCCACAGTGTCTGAGGCTCTGTTTATTTTTCTTGAATCTATCTCTTTTGTTTAGATAATGAAATTTCTGTTTGTCACCGATTTTTTTAAATGCTTATTTGGGGTGTGTGTGTGTGTGTGTGTGTGTGTGTGTGTGTGTGTGTGTGTGTAAGTGTAATATTAATGATTTTTAGCTGCTCTGAGCAAGAGGACTCGGAGAAATAGGTCTGCTTTATCTTTCTGGAGGCAGAGACATCTATGTAATTTTAGAACTAGATTTATTGTTTATCTTTGTTCAGGACTATTGTGGTCATGATTTCTTAGAAAGCATGGTCCTGGAGGCTTTTTGGCTAAGTGTAGGGACCTAGAGTTAGAGCATCACAGACGGCACAAGGTGAGTTTGTGGACCTGGCCTTGTATGAAGAGACATGCTGCACCTGGTGAGGAGGACAAATGAGGGCTGGTTTCTTCTCCTCCTTGCTAGGCTGACTAGAGTCTGGAGTTTTTACTCTACACACATGTATTTAGCAAAGAATCAGGAAACCCAGAGATAATTCTAGAGCTCTTCTTTCTACTTACATCTTTCTTTTCCATAATTTGCTTTATAATTTTCTACTACTTCCAGCAGCCTGCATTCAGGTATAGCTAGAAATCCATAGAGTCTGTTTAATGAGCAGAGGAATTTATTATAGGATAAAACTCATTACAGTATGAGAGATTTGTCGTAGGGTCCTGGAAAGCTGAGCTATGGTCCATACCGATCTTTTGTCTGGTCCATCTCAGCATCTAAACCATGAGGGAGTTAAGAGACCCATGTAGGGCTGGAGAGATAGCTCAGAGGTTAAGAGCACTGACTGCTCTTCCAGAGGTCCTGAGTTCAATTCCCAGCAACCACATGGTGGCTCACAACTATCAATAGTGAGATCTGGTGCCCTCTTCTGACACACAGGGATACTGTATACATAATAAATAAATAAACAAACAAACAAACAAACAAATAAATAAATAAAATCTTTAAAAAAAAAAAAGAGACCCATGTATGTGCACCTCAGGTCTTAAGGGTCTTGAGATGCCACGCCCAAGGGGGATGTACTTCAAACTCATAGGCAGGTAGAGCAGTTACCTGCTACATTCTTTAGGGGTCATAGCTAGAACAGCCACCCACTACATTCAGGTTCATCTCTTTTGTTATGGAAAGAGAACCCATGCTGTGCTTGAGAGCTCCTTTGCTTTACATGTTCTTGCTGGCATGTGCCTTTCTCTTAAAAGGAAAGGGGAATGGAGGACACACTTCATTTGCTTTCTATTTCTGACAGGTCTTGTGTGATCTGTTTTTTGATATCTGAAGATAGTTGTGTAAGTAAATTTGTTGCAACTCTGTGGGTTTGGTCCCAGGTTTTGGCACCAAAGTGTGAGTTTTGCAACTCTGGGGAGAGGTATCCTGACTACCTGGGAGTCAGGCAACACCTTGAGCTGCTTAGGACAGCTCTGGCGGCTGGAACTGCAAAGAGGCAGCCCAACCGTGGAGGGGAAGTTTTCTGACTTCTTGGGAAAGTCAGGCCTGAAACTGCTTCAGCAGGGAAGGGTATCCTGACTGGAGAGTCAGGCAGTACCTGCTGTGATGGGGGATGATCTCCCCGAAGGATATAGCAATCCTGCTCCTCTCCTGAATCCTGTTTCTCTCCTGGAGAGCTGCTACAGCTGAGCTTTGCTCAGCCCCCACTTAAGGGGGCTTCCTAGCAGAGCTCTGCTTCTCCCTCTTCTGACTCAGGAGAAAAGTGTTACTTCTCAGCTTTCTCTTGCTCTGTCCACTGAGGGACGTCTCAGCTAGGTTCTTCTATGCACCAGTGAATGAAGGTCTTCACACCCAAAACTCTTTTGAGAAAGATTTATTTGGGAAGGAGGAGTCCAGGAGAATAGCTGCCTCTACCAGGGTGGAGAGAACAGCTCACAATTGACCAGGCAGGGTGGTTTATATAGGATGTCCTGGGGGCGGAGTCAGCCCGTGATTGGTTAGTTTTTTTTCTGCCCAGGGATTAGCCAGTTTTGTGGGCTAGGGACAGAGATGTCCCTGATTTCGGGGCCAAACTGTGTTTCTTTCACTGGCCTTTCTTGGCTTTTGACACTACCTCTAAGGCCAGGGCACATTTCTTTCACTGACTGAGTCTAGGGACCAAGAGTAGTATTTTAGCACTAGTTTCAGAGTCAGGGCATATTTCCTGGGTTCTGGGTTTGGGGATAAAGTGCTCATTTCTCTGGCTCAGGTCCCAAACCCAGGCTGTGTTTCTTTCCCTGGTCCTGGGTCCTAGGGCCAGGATTCTACTGTCCTGCTCTGTGATTGGTTGGTTTCACAAGTCAGTTGGTCAGGGACAGAGATGGCTCTGATTTGAGCCAAGCTGTGTTTCTTTTACTGGCCTTATCTGAGTCATCTTTCCCTAGTTATGGGCTCCAGGGTCAGGGTGGGTTTCTCTAGTCAGCCCCTTTTCCCTACAAGTTGATTCTGGTATTTTGTCTTATTTTCTGATTTTAGGGCAGAGGGTAAATTTGGTTCCTGTCACTGCATCTCGGCAGGAATAGAAAGACTCATGTATATTCCAGAACTTAATACTCTCATTGTGGTTTATCTTTCTTTCCAGTCCCAGGCTCTGGTGGAGTCTCTAGCTTCAAATTGGCATATTCAATAGGAGCAAGTAACTCAAGCTAAAACCTCTGGGACAGTCCTAAGTGCTTAGTGTGAGATCAGGAAACACGAACGTTGATTTGTTAAGCACATCACTCACAAGTACCTGGACTTCATGCTTATTGAAAGTTCGTTACTGCAGAAGCCAAGTCTGTAAAGATTCACTGGTCCATTAAAGTAGTCAACAGAACTTTGTTTCTGTTGTGCACCATGTGTTGTCCTGTTGTTGAAGCAGCCACACATACACACTGAGACTTTGGATTTCTTGGTTAAGAAATGTTCTGTGATAGATCCTGGAGAGCCTCAGACAACAGGTGCAGTGTCTGTCTCCTAAAACTTACCACTGACAGATGCATAAATTCTTCTCTTTGCTTTTTGCAGTTCAGCAAACGTTCTTCCACAGACCTGTGTGGCCGGAATGATGCAAACCTTAAGGTGATCTTCCCTGATGCAGAGGTGGAGGATGTCACTAACTCTGGGCTCAAGGTCAGAGCTCAGTCTGGGGACTATGTGCTGGTGAAGGTAAGGTGTCTTAAGTTTCCTTGTTCTGTCCATCTGAGAAAACCTCAGAAGACAACTGATATACTGGCTGGAGGCCTCATAGTCTCCTTTACATTCCCTGACATTGGACCAAGAAATGCTCTTCTTAAATAAAGTTGGGAATTTCCAATGTGGGTTAGGCCCTCTGGAAGAGCAGCAAGTTCTCTTAACTACTGAGCCGTCTCTCAGACCGTATCTTACTATCTTTAGTTGTGTGTGTGTGTGTATGTCTGTGCATGTGAATGCAGGCACTTGCAGAGGCCAGAAGTTTCAGATTTTCCTGGAGCTAGAATTACAAGTTATTGTGAGCTACCCAATGTGGATGCTAGGAACTGAATTCAAGTCCTCAGGAAGAGCAATATGCACCCCCCCTTTTTTTCCCTCTAAATTTATTCATTTATTTTATGTATATGGATGTTTTGCCTGTATGTATATCTACCCACCATGTGTGTGCCTGGAGCCTGTGGAGGCCAGAAGAGGGCACTGGATTCCTCCTGGGACTGGAGTTACAGACAATGTGAGCTTCCATGTGGGTCCTGGGAATTGGAACCAGGTCCTCTGGAAGAGCAGCCATTGCTCTTGTCTGCTGAGCCTTCTCTCCAATCCCCACAGTATGTGCTCTTAATTGCTGACAGTGCCCAAGATTATTTTTTAAGATAGCAATGTAACTTTAGATTTAGTTGCTATATGCAAGGGGGTGCAGTAAATAAACTGCTGACGTGACCACTCCATTATTAGGGTAAGCTTTTATTGTGAGTAAGAGAGGGAAAGGATCCAGAGGCATCTGGAAGAGTCCAGAGCAGAGAGAAAGAAAAACAGGCTGGACCTGGCCAGGGCTATCGGTGGGAGATGAGCGAATAGGCAGAAAGGGAATAGTGAAAATATCAAGCAGAGCCAGGGGCAGGGCCGTAAAGAGAGCAGGGACCTGAAATGAGAAGGGCCAGGGTGCTAGTGTGGACTTCGAAATGTATTACTAGTACTTGTGAGTAGATTATGAGTGAGCCTGGAGGCTGGCATGGGCTTTGATATGAAACCACAGGTAGCCATATGTCCCTTCTGCCAGAGGTAAGGGAAATGACTCCTTTTGGCAGATGGGAATTGGTTTCCCAAGTTGCCGAGGAAATCAGCCTTTTATCTAACTGCTGGAAATCCTCTTATAATTCAGTTTGAGCTCATTTCTGGATATTTGGATTGCCTGAGATCTAACAGTTGCCTTCTCATATTGCCTCTTAATTTCTTCCCACTGTAACTATGAGTCACTTGCTAAAAAGGAATTGGGTTGGTGATCAGGTTGTAATTTTGTCCCCCCTCTAAAGGCAGGGTTTCTTTGTCTATCCCTGGCTGTCCTGGAACTAGCTCTGTAGACTAGGCTGTAGACTGCCTCTGGAGTGCCGGGATTAAAAGTGTGCACCCTTTAAGTTATCTTTTGGAGACAGGTTTTCTCTGTGTATCCCTAACTGTGCTGGAACTCACTGTGTAGATAAGACTGGCCTCTAATTCACAGAGCTCTGCCTGCCCCTGTCCCCACCATTTCCCCTCATTCTAAGAGCTGAGGTAAAGGTAAGTGCTGCTCTGGCAGATGACTTTTGTTGTTTTTTTTGTTTTCGGAGACAGGGTTTTCACTTTGTAGCTCTGGCCTGGAGCCCACTATGTAGACCAAGCTGACCTTGAATTTATAGAGATATGGCTATCTCAGCTTTCTGAGTGCTGGGATTAAAGGCTGTGCCACCTCACCTAGCTTCTGGCACATGACTTTAATCACAGCAATGGGGAGGAGATAGAAGGGTCCCTGTGGTTTACTGTCCAGCTGAGCCAGCCTAGTTGGCAAGCCCAGGTCCCAGTGAGACATCATCTCAAAAACAAGGTGAACAGCTCTTGTGTAATGACACCCAAGATTGATCTCTGGCCTCCACAAATTCATGTACAAAGTGTGCATGTATCCATATTATTTGTGCAGTTGTTCAAAATAACAGATAAGTCAAAGTAAAAAATTTGTTATCAAACCAAAAATAAAAGTTCCCATCTTGTCAAAGTTCCCATGTTATGATAGTATAATTCTTTTTTGAGACAGGGTCTATGTATCTATGGCTGGCCTGAAACTCACTATGTAGACTAGGCCTACCTGGAACTCAAGATCTTCCTTCTGAGCATTGGGAAAAAGATGTGAATCACCAAGCCTGGCTTACCTACAAATTTGAATTACCTGATTTGTTAAAGATTTAAGTCCTATAAATTAAAAGGAATTTTGGGCTAATTACATCAACACTCTCTCTTAATTTAATATGGTGCCATATAGACAAATAGAGAACACCTGGAGAGATGGTTATCAGTTAAGAGCACGTCCTCCTCTTCCAGAGGCTCCAAGTTCCTTTCCCAGCACCTACTCCAGGCAGTTCACAAGCTCCTGTTTTAGGCAAGCCAGCTAGAGCTTCATGGAGAGACTTTCTTCCTCCCCCACCGAAAGAAAAAAATATTATTCTCAGTAGAAACAAGGTAGAAAATGTATACCTCAAAAAACACAGAGCTTAACTGCACATAATTGAGAATGGCTTAACTCAAAGCAAAAAGGTAGCCAGATTAATGACTCATACCTGCAATTCTAACTCTTAGGAGCCGGAGGCAGGAGGATAGCTGTTGTGGAGTAGAATATTTGTATAATGATGTAAAAATGTGTTGCATTTATTTAACCATGTAAAGATGTGTTGCTGTTTCATCCTGCCTGCCTAAAGCACCTGGTTGGCCTAATAAAAATCTGAATGGTCAACAGCTAGACAGAGGAGGGATAGGTGGGGCTGGGGGGCAGAGAGAAAAGGGGAGCCAGCTAGCTAGCCAACCAGCTGGGGGCCAGTCAGCCAGGCACAGAAGAAGCAGGAAAGCAGAATGAACAGTATGTAGATGAGGTAAATGAGCCTTGGGGCAGCACGTAGATGAAAAGAAATGGGTTAATTTAAGTTAAAAAAAAAAACAGCTAGAAACAAGCCTAAGCTAAGGCTGAGCATTCATAATTACTAAGTCTCCGTGTCATGATTTGAGGGCTGGTGGTCCAAGAAAGCCTGCTATAGATAGCCACAAATTTAAGGCTAGCCTGGACATAGTGAGTTCCAAGCCATCCTGGGCTATTTCACAAAGTGAAATACTGGCTCAAATAAAATAAGATATTGTTGTGTCGGCCTGTGCCCATCCTCCCCACCCCGCTCCAAGACAGGGTTTCTCTGTGTAGTCCTGGCTGTCCTGGAACTATCTGTATAGACCAGACTGTCCTCAACTCACAAAGATCTGCCTGCCTCTGCCTCCCAAGTGCTAGGATTAAAGATGTGTGCCACCACTGCCCTGCCTAGTGAATTTTTATAGTGACCTCACTCAGGTAGCTATTTCTGAGGTCAAAAAGAATGTGTTTTGGAACCCAGAAATGCCCTTCATGTACTTCCAAGTTGTAGTACATTGTAGGCCTGTGCCATACCCTGTCCCATTTCATACTATAGTTTGGTTTTGTCTGACTTTGATTTCTTGCAAACTGAGTTCTGTAGTATGTAGTTTGAATTTCTGCCTTCTTTTCCTCAACTTATATTCTGTGGTTCTTTTGTGAGTTGTGTTTTTCCATCACAACAGTGTGTTATGTGTTTTATTGCTGGTGGGCCATATTGGTTGTTTCCAGTTTGGAGCTAGTACATGTGACATTGCTGTGAGTATTCCTGTGCATGTGCTGTAAGGCATGTGAGTATTATCTCTGTTGGGTATATGGCTGGGTATGGCTAGTCACAGGGGACCGTAATAGGAATAGCCCAGGTGCCCTACACTCCTGCCAGCCGTGTAGAGAATTCTAGAAATTTCACCTTCTCTGTTTCTGTTCTTGTTCTCTAGTGTCTGCCCCATGACAGCTGGTATGATCTTTCTGATTCAAATCATTTACTCTGCAGCTTGGGCCCTCCATCAGCTTTTCATCGGAGCCAGAGTGTAATTCAGACCTATGTGATCTGTCCCGGCTACTTCCCAACTTGATGTCCTCTCATTCTCCTCCTCCAGTCTCATGACCTTCCTTTTGTCTCTTAAGATTCTGTTCTGTTCTCAGGAACTTCTACATGCTGTTTTGGCTTGGGAGGTTCTTGATCTTTGCCTGGTTCCTTTCTTTGAATTTTGAGTTTCTCTCTCCATTATCACCTCAGAGATGCCTTATCTGAACATCATTGTTTAGAAGCAACTTTTCCTGCCAAATTCCCATGCCTGTTAACTTCTTGTTCCCGAAATCTTCAGAGTACTTCTTAGTGCCTGAAATCATTTTTGTTTATGTATATGCTTATTACCTGTCTTTCTCTGAAACTCTGTTGTGGGTAAGGAAGTACCTATTTTGTTTATATTTGTATTTCCTGCAAAAGATAATTTCTAACATATAGTAAGAACTTTGTAAATATTTACTAATGGATCAATTTGTTCTGATGAGAATTATGATTAATGGTAACTTTGGGGTCCTAGCCATTCAGTCCTCAATCTCACTAGGCTTTGATTAAAAATATCATAAGGATTGGCCAGGTGGTAGTGGCACACACCTTTAATCCCAGCACTTGAGATACAGGCAGGTAGATCTCTGAGTTTGAGGCCAGCTTGTTCTACAGAGTGAGTTCCAGGACAGCCAGAGCTACATAGAGAAACCCTGCCTTGAAAAACAAAACAAAGAAAAAGTCATAAGGATGGCTTTAACTAGCCTAGCTTCCACCCTAACTCATTCCAGAGGTTAGAGGGTGGGGTCTGCAATGGGCAGCTCACAAGTGAGCCCAACAGTTGGAGCTGAGAAGGAGCGTTCTCCTCAGAGAAAGGTGAGATGCTGTTTGGGATGGATCTGGACTTGTGTTTGACCTTGTTTTTGTTTCGTTTTTAAGGTGGGGTTCTGTTACACAGTCCTGGCTGGCCTGGAACTCACTATGGAGGCCAAGCTGGCTTTTAACTCAGAGACCTGCCTGCCTCTGCCTCCTGAGCACTGATATCAAAGGTGTGCACCAACCACTGCTGGCTACCTGTTTGTGTTCTAATTGAGAACACAAAGGAAGTGGATCCAGTTAGGAGGGGAAGTGGGGAGGAACTGGGAGAAGTGGAGGGAGGGAAACTAATCAGGATTATATGAGGAAAAAAAATATTTTCAATAAAGAGGAAAAAATAAAAAATAAAAATAAACACAATTTATTATTTCAGATGGACACTGTAGATCTCTCCATAAAAGGGAAAGCCAGGATCTTGTGCTATAAGTAGAAAGTAACCTTAGAAATAAGCACAAGCCGGATGGTGGTGGCACACGCCTTTAATCCCAGCACTCAGGAGGCAGAGCCAGGAGGATCTCTGTGAGTTGGAGGCCAACCTGGGCTACAGGGTGAGTTCCAGGAAAGGCACAAAGCTACACAGAGAAACCCTGTCTTGAAAAACAAAACAAAAACAAAACAAAACAAACAAAAAAAAAAAAGAAAGAAAGAAAAAGAAATAAGCACAATGGGGCTGGAGAGATGGCTCAGCGTTTAAAGAGTACTGACTGCTCTTCCAGAGGACCTGGGTTCAATTCCCAGCATCCACATGGCAGCTCACAACTGTCTGTAACTATAAGATCTGACACCCTCACACATATGCAGGCAAAATACCAATGCAAATAAAATAAAAACAAATAAAAAAAAAAAGAAACAGTGAAAACAAAACAATGTCATTAAACTCCAGCCGGCTCTGGTGGCCTGCACAAGGCTCTGGAGGCCTTTTCTCTGTTGAACAAGGAAGTGTTCACAGAGCGTGGAAAGCACGCCAGCGGTCAGGGAGACTGTCTGCCTAGTAACAGACTGAAGGGAGCTGCGAGGGAAGAAGGCTGCACTCTGGGTCTGCTGCTCTTTGATTAGTGTGGCTCCCAGCAGCCCAGGTGTGTCCTGCTATGCCCCGCCCGCCTCGGGAGCCTGTGGTTCTGTTCTCCCTTCCTGTGGAAAGCCCAGGTCAGCTCAGGCTGAGCTGATGGCTCAAGCCAGTCAGGTGTGCAACTGTGCCCTGTCAGAAGACGGATGACTGTGGTTGGGATGTCCACTGTCCCTGACAGGCCTCGCACACCCGATGGAGTGTGTGGCTTCTTACCTCATATGCATTGCCATTCTGTCTGATGTCTCTTCCTTTCAGGTTTGAGGTGACACAAGTATCATGAACTTCCTGTCACCTCTATCCGTGTCCTGTGCCCATGGTGCTGTCAGGTTACAACATTGTCTCCTTTTGATGGGCTTTCTTTCAGATCACCTCAGCCAGTTCTCAAACTCTCAAAGGACACCTTCTCTGCAGGACCACTATGAAAGACTCAGCCGTGCATTGCTTGACCTGAGAGGGTGGCTTGCTAGTGGACTTGGGCAGTTTTTCCTCATGCTTTGGAGACAAGGCACTAGTCATGAAGTGCCTTTGTACCAAATGGAAGAGTACATTTCTTTGTTGTCACTTGAACAGCTTTTACAACAATAAATTTCATAAATTAATGGCTCCTTTGTCTCTACTTTTCATTTATTTATGGGGTTCTTTTCTATCGCTATGTTAAGTGTTTCTCAGCACAGTGTTTGTTATTCAGTGTTGTAGACTCAGCTGTGTATTACCACCTCTACTTGTTCATTTACTTATTTATTTTGGCCTGAGGATTTATTCATGGCCATCTTTTTTAGCTTTCCCTTTAGCTGTAGGAACACTTGGAATTTTGAATAACTTGAAAATGTTATTACCTATTAATAGGCTCTGAGCAGTGGTTCTTGGCTTATTTACCGTTGCAGTTATTTTCATGAAGTAAAAACAAAAAACATGAGAAGAGAAATCCAAGTGGTAGCATGGAATAATTAGAACTAGATTTCAGTTCAAATCCTTACTCCTTTAGCATTATATGAGACCTGTGGGTGTAACTCAGTGGTATAATGCTTGCCTAGAATAAGCAAGGCTCTGGGTTAGATCCCCAGCACCACAGGGGGAAAAGAAAAATAATGTTTATTGTGCTCCCACCCACCCACCCACCTCTTCCCCTGAGGTAGGTTATTTGTAATTGAGGCTGACCTTGAATTTGCTCCTCCCTCCTCCTGAATGCCAGAATTGAAGGCATGCACCGCCACACCACGTATGCACATCTCAGGATCACATCCAGAGCTTCATGCATGCTGAGCAAGTACTCCCCACCAACTGAGCTATAGCCACTGGGCCCACTTAAGCTCTTACCAAATGGAAATAGTCCTTGAAAGATTTGCTTCTGAAGCAGACTGTGTCCTTGGGCATGCTGAGCTGTTAGTTGTTTCTGGCTGTGATCTGCTTCAGACACTGCTCACTAGCTTGGGACAGCCCATGGGAGCCTTCTTCAGTGTGGTTCAGTCCTGGACAGTTGGTTCTATTTTCAGTATCCAACTTTTTTACTTTTTATGTGCATTGGTGCTTTGCCTGCATGTATGCCTGTGTGAGGGTGTCAGATCTTGGCATTACATACAGTTGTTAGCTGCCATGTAGGTGCTGGGAATTGAACCCAGGTCCTCTGGAAGAGCAGTCAATGTTCTTAACCACCGAGCCATCTCTCCAGCCCCTTCAGTGTCATATCTTATCCTGAAGAGAACATCTGTTAGGAATCTTTTTCCAGTTCTTTAAAAGTAAATTATCCAAGCATTACAACAGTTACCAGAAGGTAAATGGCAAGAAGACACAGATGAAAACCGTATGTAATTGGACGTTTCTCTCCCACCTGCTTATTCCCAAATACCTGGGAGCCACTTCCCAAATAATTGACTCAGAGGCTTAATATTACTTATAAATGCTCGGCCAATAGCTGAGGCTTATTATTAACTAACTCTTACATTTTAAGTTAGCCCATATTCCTTATTTACGTTCTGCCATGTGGCGGTACCTTATTTAGCATGGCGTGTTCATCTCTTGCTCCCTCTGCATCTTGCTGGTGACTCCTCACTCCGCCCTTCTCCTTCCCAGCATTCTCAGTTTGGCTTTCCCACCTAACTTCCTGCCCAGCTACCAGCCTGTCAGCTTTTTATTAACCAATGAGAGTAATACATATTCACAGTGTAGAAAAAGATTGTTCCACACAGTCGTACTCTGCAAGAGATGTCAGATCAGAAGTGGTCACATGTGGTGCTGGGCCAGCTCTCTCAACCTTTCATCAGTCTTGTCTCTGACTTATATCCCATCTACTAAAGAGACTGTATCTTTTCTGCCAAAAAGATAAAGAGTATAGTTTTACAAGGAAACAATAGAAGTCTTCACCCTAAATTTATAGCACAAATGTGAACCTTTAAATGATTCTTCTATAGACAAGTCTGAATAACTCAAAGATGATCCAAGGATATCTCCAGCTCAGGAAACTATTGACAGCTTTTACATAGGAACGTTGGTTATTTAGTTTCTGACTAGTCAGTATCCCACAATTGTGTTTCATCCTTTATTTAAATACTCTAAGATAGTCTAAGTGTGGGTATGATGGCATTCTTTTCTACCTTTTAAGCCCCTGCAATTTAAAAAATGATTCCTTGCTCCTTAGGAATGCATTTTGCTACCACAGCTCAATTTCAGGCATTAGTGAATGATTGTTTGGGAGATTTGCTCTCTTACTCCTTTTTCTTTAAGGCTTTTGCTTTATGTATGTTTAAATCTAAGGAAATTTTTACTTCTGTGAAGTGTGGTCCAATTAGTCTTAATAATAGAAACCCAGAATCAGATATGGAGGGTGAAAGCTGAAAGATCAGAGAAACAGAGCAGCAGCCACTAGAAACTTCTTACATCTATGAATCAATCCTCAGACTGAATGGAAGGGGGCGAGATCCTGTCTCCACCCACCTTATATTTCTGTCTCCACCTCCCTAGTGCTGGGATTAAAGGTGTGCACCACTACCACCTGGCTCTGTTTCTCTTTTAGACTGGTTCTATCTCATATAGCTCAGGGTGGCCTTGAACTCCTGATCTTCCTGCTTCCTCCTCCCAAGTGCTGGGATTAAAGGTGTGTGCCACTGCTGCTTGGTCTCTATGGTTAACTAGTGGCTTCGTCTGCCCTCTGATCTACAATCAAGCTTTATTTGTCAGAACACAAACAAAATATACAATGCTTCTGTATTTCATTTCATAGTTAAAATTCATTTAGTATATAGCATTGCTATTTGTTCCTTAACATTTAAAAAAAGATTTATTTTTATGTACAGGTGTGTGTGTGTGTGTCTGTGTTTGAGTATATGCATGTGTGTGCAGGTTCCTGTGGAGCCCAGAAGAGGATGTTGGATCCTAAGATTAAGTTACAAGTGGTTGTGAGCTGCCTGATGTGGGTGCTTGGAAATGAACTTAGGTCCTCGCAAGAGCAGTATGCACTCTTACTGTCGCATTGCTGTGAAGAGATGCGGTGAACAAGGCAAGTGTAATAAGAAAAAGCATTTAATTGGGGGCTTGTTCACAGTTTCAGAGAGTTAGTCCATTATCATGGCAGGAAGTATGACAGCATGCAGGCAGATGCTGGAGTGGTAACTGAGAACTACATTCTGATCCATAGGTAGGTAGAGAGAGAGAGAGAGAGAGAGAGAGAGAGAGAGAGAGAGAGAGAGAGACTCTGGGCTTAGCATGGACTTTTGAAACCTCAAAGCCCCAGTGACACACTTCCTCCAACAAGTCCATACCTCTTAATCATTCTAATCCTTTAAAATACTGCCACTCCCTGGTGACTAAGCATTCAAATATATGAACCTATGGGGGCCATTCTTTTTTTTTAATTTTAATTTTTTTATTAAGAAATTTTTTATTTGGGGCTAGAGAGATGGCTCAGAGATTAAGAGCATTGGCTGTTCTTCCAAAGGTCCTGAGTTCAATTCCCAGCAACCACATGGTGGCTCACTACCATCTGTAATGAGATCTGGTGCCCTCTTCTGGCCTGCAGGGATGCATGCAGGCAGAACACTGTGTACATAATAAATAAATCTTAAAAAAAAAGAAAGAAAAAAAAGAATTTTTATTCACTTTACATACCAATCACAGATCTCCCCCTCTTCCCTCCTCCTGCCCTCCAGCCTTTTTTCCTAACCCACTCTCCATTCCCTCCTTTGACAAGTAAGGCCTCCCTTGGGGAGTCAGCAGAGCCTGGTACATTCAGTTGAGACAGGTCCAAGACCCT
This sequence comes from Peromyscus aztecus, assembly GCA_902168405.1. Lineage (NCBI taxonomy): Eukaryota > Metazoa > Chordata > Mammalia > Rodentia > Cricetidae > Peromyscus > Peromyscus aztecus. The sequence continues at coordinate 12,258 of CABHPQ010160750.1, read as the reverse complement.
CCCCCTGCATCAAGGCTGTGCAAGGTGTCCCACTATAGGTATTGGGCTTCAGAAAGCCCGCTCATGCACCAGGGATGGATCCTGATCCTATTGCCAAGAGGCTTCTTAAGCAGATTAAGCTACACAATTGTCTCGCGTATGCAGAGGGCCTAGTCCAGTCCTATGCAGGCTCCACAGCTGTTGGTCCAAAGTCCCACTAGTTTGGTTTGGTTGTCTCTGTAGATTTCCCCATCATGCTCCTTGCTCATAAAATCCCTCTTCTCTTTCTTTGGCTGGACTCCTGGAGCTTGGTCTGGTGCTTGGCTGTGGACCTCTGCATCTGCTTCTATCAGTTACTGGAGAAAGGCTCTATGATGATAGTTAGGGTATTCACCAATCTGATTACTGAGGTAAGCCAGTTCAGGCACCCTCTTCACTATTGCTAGTAGTCTAAACTGGGGTCATCCTTGTGGATTCCTGGGAACTTCCCTAGCACCTGGTTTCTCCCTATCCCCATGAAGTCTCCGTCTATCATGGTATCTCTTTCATTGTTCTCCCACTCTGTCTGTGTTCCAGCTTGACCATCCCATTCTCTCATGTTTTCATTGGGGGGCATTCTTGTTCAAACTACCACAAAGAACCACTGAGTGTTCTCTTCAGCCCTTAAGATTTTTTTGTGTTTATTTATCTGTGTGTGTGTGTGTGTGTGTGTGTGTGTGTGTGTGTGTGTGTGTGTGCACTATGTGTGTGCCTTGTGCCCTAACAGGCCAGAAGGGGCATTGGATTCTGCATTAGTTAATTTTCTGTTGCTGTGATATGAAACATGATCCTAATTAGTATTATCAATAAAAACCAGGAGTCAGATATTGGGTTAAAGCTGAAAGATCAGAAAAGCAGAGCAGCAGCCACAAGTGACTTCTTACCTCTCTGAATCATCTGACCATGACTTATCACTTCCTTTCTCTCTGCCTAGCCTTATCACTTCTTGTTTTCTGTCTGTACAGACCTCCAGACCTCTATGATTAACTAGTGGCTACCTCCACCCTATGATCTCCAGGCAAGCTTTATCTGTCAGAACACAAACAAAATATCACACATTTCCCCCTTTTTGTTTAAATGAAGAGCAAAGATTTTAACTGACATAGAAAAACTATATATAATAAGTATAATAACTATATACAAATATATACAAGCAATAATTACATTAACAAGGTCTAGTCCATTAGCATTTGACAAATTAAGAGAAAAATCTAGTGTAGCATGAATCTTTATTTTTTGTTTGTCTTTTTTTCTTTTTTTTCTTTTTTCTTTTTTCGAGACAGGGTTTCTTTGTGTAGCTTTGCGCCTTTCCTGGAACTCACTTGGTAGCCCAGGCTGGCCTCGAACTCACAAAGATCCGCCTGGCTCTGCCTCCCGAGTGCTGGGATTAAAGGCGTGCGCCACCACTGCCCGGCGTAGCATGAATCTTAAAAGGTCTTATTAATAAAATCAAACCTGGAGCCAGGTATTGGGGTGAATACTGAAAGATCAGAGAAGCAGAACAAGGCACAGCTTCCTCACCTTGCCAGTTCCTCAGCTGATCCTGTTTCCTCAGACTGGAAGCCTCTGTGTCCTCATCTGAATGGGTCTCAGCTGAACTGCTGCTCAAAAGCCTAAAAGCTTAACCAGCTCTAGTTCCTCATCCTCATGCCTTATATACCTTTCTGCTATTACTTCCTGGGATTAAAGGCTCACTTCCTGGGATTAAAGGCGTGAGTCACCATGCCTGGCTGGTTCCAGTGTGGCTTTAAACTCACAGAGATCTGGATGGATCTCTGCCTCCCAAGTGATAGGATTAAAGGCATGTGTGCCACCATTTTCTGGCCTCTATGTCTGTCTAGTGGCTGTTCTGTTCTCTGTCCCCAGATAAGTTTATTAGGGTGCACAATATTTTGGGGAACACAATATCACCACATTTCTCCTTTTTTTGTCTAAAATTTAAAAAAATCTTTCCCCCCTCCCCCGGAGTTGGGGACCGAACCCAGGGCCTTGCGCTTGCTAGGCAAATGCTCTACCACTGAGCTAAATCCCCAACCCCCCAAAAAGCTTATAACTAATACAAGAAAAACTATATCCAATAAGTATATACAATATATACAGTCAAGAATTACATTAAACGATGTCTAGTCCATTAACATTTGACAGATTCAGATGAAAAACTCCATTATATATATTAACAATGTCCAGTCCAGTAACATTTGATAAACTCAGACAAAAAAATTTTCATTACTTATCCTATGTAAAACAAGTAGTTCCTTTTTAAAAGTAGATTTAGTAATCTCCCTTTTTATCTTATCATATTCATAATCTAGCCTATCTTGGTGAGTCCAAAGTGTTGTACCTAATTCACTTTCTATCATAACTTGCATCACCAACCCCAAACAATTTTTTTTAATGTTTCTCAACCTTATATACTTTACACCTCTTTAGTGAGTTTCTTTTCTGAGTCTGGTAACGAGGAAAAGTATCTCTATAACTATCTAGTCTTCAACTCCATTAAAGACCGAGAAGGATGTAATATTACCTGAGTAAACAGGAAGTATAGAGCAAACAACTTCCAAAATTAAGAAATGACAGAAACATCTGACTGCCTAGATGGTCACCCAAGGTTCCTCTGCAACATTAGGGCATCCATCTTTGGCCTGCAGGCTTAGAATATCTGACAGACTTTTCTGTGAAGCAGGATTTTTGAAGGACTGTCCTGCCTTGTCTTGGCAAAGTTCAGCAGTCACTTTCTTTTTTGTCCTGCTTGTCTAGTTTGGAGAACATACTGTCAGCAGTCGAGGCAAGGGCAGTTTCTTGCCCAGTGGCTAACTTTTGCCACAAAGAAAGTAAATTGCATATGGAGTTTCTTTGATGCCCATCATCTTCTCTGAAGTAGATTGGTGCTGTCAGGAGCAGACATGTCTTATTTTCATTAAAATAACCCCTTGTGTTATTAAAACATCTTAAATGCCATTTTCTGTAGATCTCTGAAGTTTTTGAAGACCACTCACCTATCTGAAATATCTGTTTGACCTTGAAAACATACCTAACATGACTACAAGTTTGATTATAATAGGTGACTACTAACCTGCATTTCTTTATTGTCCTAAATAGTTTGTAATAATAACTTTCAAGGACTAAAAATTTACTTCATATTGTTAGATGAGCTGTATAGGTACAATACCTTGAACAAGAGTAGAAATGTATGTATAGTATGTTCTAACAAAAATAACCTTAAATTTGTATCAAACACAAAAATCCAAGCCAATGTAAAATATTTAAAACTAGTAGTTGCTTTTTGGTTTAAAAGTAGATTCAATCATCTACCCTTTTATCCTATTTGTATAACCCCCCTTTTCTTTTTAGAATTAGATCCCTGAATCTAATCTCCTTTGTTCAGCTTTTTTCCTGACTATTACCAATAACAACTTGTAACCAACCCTCCCCAAATGATGACAAATATCTATAACCCACTGAACAACCAAAAACTGCCCACCCCACCTCTGGAAATATGGGTGTTGTATTCTTAAAATTTCTTCCTGCTGTCTGGGGGTGATGGCATCTTTAGGGGACTCTTGAAATTGTCCTGAGCAGTTTGTAGTCCAAAGTTGATCTTTAAGTGGTGTTTGTCAGTTTAATGGCGTTATCATAGTCTTAATGGAATCCTCATTGTGGGCTCCATCCTTCTTTTGGAGATTTCAAAGGTCACTGTTAGGCATGGTCATGGTTTATTGCAGAAAACTTAAACATTTTGAACATCATATATAGCAGATCTCAAAGAGGTTAAATGATCATAATTTGCTATGTCCATCCAGAGTATAAAAACTTAATTCCCAGTTATTTGATAGAGACTCAAACCCAAAATCGTGTACAGGAAGTTAGATGAAGAATTAGCACTCTATATGACCATTAATATCATAACAAAAGTTAAAAAAAATATATAAATTTTATAAATTTTGAGATAATATTTATACCTTAAGAAAAGTTTTAAAGAGTCAAAATAAAACCAAAAGATAATGAGATTATTGGCAATAGAATAGTACCTTTATTTTGGCTTTTTTTCTGTCCTACATCAGGTGGCTCTTCTGGCATGAGACAGATTTTGGATTTTCCTTTTAACAAACATGCTTAGGTTTAGAGGAGAGAGCCATTCTCCAACTCCAAAGCCAGCTTTAATTTTTAATTGGACTGGGACTACAAAAAGACCATTTGCATTATATGTTTGTAGCAAATAGCAGAAACAATCATTTGGGAAGATACATTAAATTTTATCCTGTTGGAAATATGATATACCAATAGGTCAATTTACTCTTTTTTCTTGGGACATTTTCTCTGGATGATTTGTCCTTTTTCCTCAGATGTCTCATTTGTTCAGTGGTCTTCAGATTCCTTAGCTGGTTGCCTTCATTTTCTTAGAAAGACAAAAACAAAACCCTGCCCCAACCCTAACTTTGGGAAGTTTCCCTTTGGCAAGTTATGTCTGATCAAATGAAAAGCATTTGTTAGTCTTATAAGTTAGTTTAGATTGAAAAGCCATGCTGGTTGATGAACTATCACCTCTTCTAACCAAGAGGTGTCTCTTGTTCAAATCAAACCTTTATCAATTTTGATAGTATCCATAGCTTTTCTTCTTTTGTGGAAACAAAAGCAAAACCTCTTCCCCAATGTAATACATATTCTGGTTTCCATTCTGAGGTCAACACATCTTTAAAGTATACAGGCTGATTTAATTCAGCAGTTTTTTTTTCTATTATCCAATGTCTCTTTGCAGCTGTTGTTACTTTCTCATTAGCATTTAGAAAATTTAAAGTTAATAAAGCATTATGCAATCTATCTCTGTGTGTCTTTATTATCCCTTTCTGTTTATTAAGCATATCTTTTAGAGTTCAATTAGATCTTTCTATAACTGCTTGCTCTGTAGGATTGTGTGGTATACCTGTAATACGCTTTATGTTTTAATCTGAAAAAAAAATGGTTTCATTTTACTAGAGACATATTCTGGAGCATTGTTAGTCTTAATTTGTACAGGTATTCCTATGATAGCCATAACTTTGAACAAATGTGTGAGTACAGAATCAGCCTTTTCAGAACTCAAAGCAGTTGCCCATTGAAATCCTGAATATGTATCTATGATATGGTGTACATATTTTAATTTTCCAAAATCTGCAAAATGAAACACATCCATTTGCCAAATTTCATTTCTTTGAGTACTCTTAGGGTTATTTCCTGCAGGTAGTGGAATTTGGTTATACAAGGCACAAGTAGGACTTTTTTTTTTTTATAATTTCCTTGGCTTGTTGCCAAGTATGGAAAAATCTTTTTTTTCAAACCCTTTGTGGTGATATTTCATTTGTGTTCTAACAAATAGAGTTTGCCTTGGGATCAGAGGACAAAGATAGCCACTATATTAAACATAGATGTCAGGCAGTGGTAGCACATGCCTTTAATCCTAGTATTCAGGAGGCAGAGATTCATCCAGATCTCTGTGACTTCAAGGCCACACTGGGAACAGAGCCAGGCGTGGTAGCACACGCCTTTAATCCCAGCCCTAGTTAACCATAGAGGTCAGGAGGTCTGTACAGACAGATAGGAAGTGATGTAGTTGGGTGGAAAGAGGAAGTAAGATGGCAGGGCACAGAAAGGTATATAAGGAATGAGTATACAGGAAGTAGCTCTCTTGGGCAGAGGATTTCCTATCGGTAAGAACTTGTGGCTGGCTTGTTCTATTCTTCTGATCTTTAAGCTTTCACCCCACTATCTGGTTCTGTGTTTTTTATTTTATTTTATTTTTTTATTTTTTTAAAGATTATTTATTTATTATGTGTACAACATTCTGCCTCTATGTATGCCTGCAGGCCAGAAGAGGCACCAGATCTCATTACAGATGGCTGTGAGCCACCATGTGGTTGCTGGGAATTGAACTCAGGACCTCTGGAACAATAGGCAGTGCTCTTAACCTCTGAGCCATCTCTCCAGCCCAAAGATTTATTTATTTATTATGTATACAGAAGAGGGTACCAGATCTCATTACAGATGGTTGTGAGCCACCATGTGGTTGCTGGGAATTGAACTCAGGACCTCTGGAAGAGCAGTCGGTGTTCTTAACCTCTGAGCCATCTCTCCAGCCCCCGTGTTTTTTATTAATAAGACTGTTTAGCAATTTGTGTTACACCCTCGCTATTGACAAGGTTTTTTTTTTTAAATGAAATTCTGAGGCTTCTAGCACATTTCTTACCAATAGTTGATTAATTTCATCATTACTTTGTGCTAGAGGGCCTGGTAGACCTGCATGGGATCTAATCTGTGTTATATATAAGGGATGATTTCTATTTCTGATTATGTCTTGCAACTGAATAAATAACAAAGTCAATTCTGTATCATCTGGAATAAATTAATCAGTTTCAATACGTAAAACAACTTTTTCTTCATATTGAGAGTCAGTACCTATATTAAGAGGTTCTGGAAAATCTAATAATACCACAAGAATAGCATATAATTCTGACTTTTGAACAGAACCATAAGGGCTTTGAGCCACTTTATTCAGATTTCCTGATTTATAACCTGCCTTTCCTGATTTGTATCGTTATAGAATGTAGGGGTTCCAGAAATTGGTGGTCCCTGAACAATGGGAGGAAGCATCCAGTTAGTTCTCTTTATAAATTGAATTCTCTTGCTTTTGGGATATTTGTTAATCTCTCCCAAAAATTACTGCAAGCTCTTTGCCAATGTTCATTTTCTGCCCATAAAGAGGAAATTTCATTAGTAAAAGGTACTATAATTTCTGCTGGATCTATTCCTTCTAATTAATGAAGTCTCAATTTTCCTTTTAGAATCAACTCAGAAACCTTTTCTACATAGGTCTTTAATTTTTTATTCTGTTTGTGAGGTAAAAATATCCATTCTAAGATATTATCTTCTCTCTGCATTAAAATTCATGTAGGGTAATGCATAGAAAGTAAAATAACCAGAATGCAATCAAACTCTAGATCCAAACAATCCACATGTGCATCTTGTAATTTCTTTTCTACCAAAGCCATTCTTTCTCAGCCTCAGCTGATAATTGTCTTGGACTGTTTTAAGTCCTTATCACCTTGTAAGGTTTGAAACAAATTACTCATTTCTTGTGTTGTTAATCCAATTGTGGGCTGTGGCTAGTTAATGTCTCCCTGTAATTTTTGAAAGCCATTAAGAGTCTGCAATTGATCTATCCTGATCAATTTTGGGGTTGAATTTTTGTAAACTTATTTTATATCCTAGGTAATTAATAGAATCTCCTCTTTGTATTTTTTCAGGAGCAATTTGTAATCCTCAACAAGGCAATTTTTTTTTTTACCTCTTCAAATATTTTTCCTAAAGTTTCTGCATTTGAATCAGCTAGTAAGGTATCATCCATATAATGGTAAATTATAGATTGAGGAAACTGAATCATTTCCAATGGCTGTCATACAAAGTATTGGCACAGGGTGGGGCTGTTTAACATCCTTTGTGGGAGAACCTTCCATTGGTATCTTTTTAACAAGATGAGAATTATTTTAGGGGTTGGGGATTTAGCTCAGTGGTAGAGGCTGGGTTCGGTCCTCAGCTCTGGGGTGGGGGGGGGGAGAGAATAATTTTAAGTTGGTACTGTAAAAGGCAAATTTTTCTCTATCCTTTTCTTGTAAAGGTATAGTGAAGAGACAGCCTTTTAAATCGATAACTATAATAGATCATCCTTTAGGTAAGAGCTTTTTCATGAAATTGTGCCCCCCAAATTGAATGCCAGATGAAGCATGATCCTAATTAGTCTTATCAATAAAAACCAGGAGTCAGATACTGGGGTAAAGCTGAAAGATCAGAGAAGCAGAGCAGCAGCCACCAGTAAATTCTTACCTCTCCAATACCTCTGATCAAAAGGGCCAAGATCCTGTCTCTGCCCTGCTTTCCTCTCTCTGCCCAGCCTTATCACTTCTTGTCTCCTGTCTGTACAGACCTCCAGACCTCTATGGTTAACTAGTGACTAGCTCTGCTCTCTGATCTCCAGGCAAGCTTTATTTGTCAGAACAAACAAAATATCACACAATAGTGATAAAATAACCAAAGCAACTTATAGAAGAGTTTATATTGGCTTATGTTTCCAGAGGGAGAGTCCCTAATGATAGAGGAGGCATGCAGCAGGCAGCTAGAACAGGAAGCTGAGAGGTCACAGTACATAGGTGTTGGGCGTTCTGTTGTGAGTTGGTCAAAGAAAGAGGTCACTCTGAGATGAATTTTTTTTAAGATTTATTTATTTATTAAGTATACAGCATGTGTGACTGCAGGCCAGAAGAGGGCACCAGATATTATTACAGATGGTTGTGAGCCACCATGTGGTTGCTGCGAATTGAACTCAGGACCTCTGGAAGAGCAGTCAGTGTTCTTAACCTCTGAGCCATCTCTCCAGCCCGAATTTTTTTTTTAAAGTTTTTTGAGATGGGGTTTCTCTGTATAGCTTTGGAGCCTGTCCTGGATCTCACTCTGTAGACTAGGTGGTCTCAAACTCACAGAGATCCACTTGCCTCTGCCTCCTGAGTGCTGAGATTAAAGGCGTGTACCACCACTACCTGGCTTAAGATGAATTTTTTAGACCTGTGTGGCACTAGGAAGGTCCAGCCTCTGATTGACTGAACCTTGAACAGCCATATAAAGGCATATTTATTGATTATTATGCAAAGTTGTTTTTTGGGTAAACAAGTTCCTCATACCAAAGTCCCTGATCTACTCTATGTTTTTCTGAAGGAAAGCACCACACTCCAGCACTTTAGTCTTTATTGTGTACTGTTTGCAGTACCCAATAATCTGAGCGCTCCAGATGTGCCAGGATAGTTTTGTGACTAAAGTCATGCAAAGGCTGTAAAGCTGCTTCAGAAACACAACTTTATAAATCACAGAAAACACTCATTGATTTCTACCAAGATTTTCTTCAAGGTTAAAGTACTTCTAGAAGGGGCTGGAGAGATGGCTCAGCAAAAGAGCACTGGCTGCTCTTCCAGAGGTCCTGAGTTCAATTCCCAGCACCCACATGGTGGTTCACAGCCATCTGTAATGAGATCTGGTGCCCTCTTCTGGCCTGCAGGCATACATGTAGGCAGAACACTGTGTACATAATAAATAAATCTTTAAAAAAAAAAGTACTTCTAGAAAACAACTATTCTGTTCTAATGTTTACCCTTGAACCCAGTGACTGTTAGATTCCCACAACACATAGGAAACCAAGAGAGTGAACTGGAAATGGGTGAAGCTACAAACTTTCAAAGTGTGACCCAGGCTTTATGTCTTGGCCTCCCCAAATAGCACCAACTCGGGCCAAGAGTTAAAACACATAAGCCTATGAAGGACATTTTTCATTTAAGCCACGCATTCCACTCCTTGGCTCCCATGGACTAATGACAGTCTCATGGTGCAAAATGCATTTAGCTCAACTTTAAAAGTCTCCATAGTCTTTGATAGTTTCAATGCTGTTCAAAAATCCAAATTCAAGAAATCTCTTTTGAATTCAAGGCAATCTCTTAACTGTGACCTCTTACAAAATAGTAATAACAATAAAAAATAAGTTATGTACTTTCAACATATAATGGCACAGATCATGCATTTCTATTTCAAAGGTGAAAAATGGGGGTACAGTGAGGAAATATTGGATTAAAGCAAAACCAAAACCCAGCTGGGCAAAAACCAAATCCTATAGCTCCATGTCCAGTGTCTGGGACATTTTCAAGGGCTTAGATTGCCTTACCCCTCCTGCTTTGCTGCCACTCTCTCAGGCTGGTTCCACTTGCTGTCTATAACTCTCCTTGGCAGATGTCTCGTGCCTCTGGTATCTCCAGCATCTTAGTATATCCACTGCAACTCAGGTTTCACTTTCGCAGCCTCTCACAATGGTCACTGTGGTAGTTTGAATATAATTGGCCCCCATAATCTCATAGGGAGTGGTACTATTAGGAAATGTGGCCTTGTTGGAATAGGTGTGGTCTTGTTGGAGGAAGTCTGTCACTGTGGGGGTGGGCTTTGGGGTCTGTTTTGCTCCAGCTTCACTCAGTGTGACAGAGAGCTAACTTCCTGTTGCCTGCAAGTTGTAGGCCTCTCAGCTCTTCCTTCAGCAGCACATCTGCCTGCACGCTGCTATGCTCCTGCCATGATGATAACAGACTGAACCTCTGAAACTGTAAGCCAGCCATCCCAGTTAAATGTCTTCCTTATAAGAGTTGCCGTCTTGGCACAGGAGACCACTTCCTAAATAAAACACCAACAGCACAGACACTGAGCACAACAATTAATAAATGGGACCTCTTGAAACTGAGAAACTTTTGCAGGGCAAAAGACACGGTCAATAAGACAAAAAGACAGCGGACAGAATGGGAAAAGACCTTTACCAACCCCACATCAGACAGAGGATTGATCTCCAAAGTATATAAAGAACTCAAGAAACTAGACATCAAAACACTGAACAATCCAATTAAAAAATGGGCTAAAGAGCTAAACAGAGAATTCACAAAACAAGAATCACAAATGACTGAAAGACATTTAAAGAAATGCTCAACATCCTTAATCATCAGAGAAATGCAAATCAAAACGACCCTGAGATACCACCTTACACCTGTCAGAATGGCCATGATCAAAAATACTAATGACAGTCAATGTTGGAGAGGATGTGGAGCAAAGGGAACACTCCTCCACTGTTGGTGGGAATGCATGCTTGTACAACCACTGTGGAAATCAGTATGACGGTTTCTCAGAAAATTAGGAATCGAACTACCTCAAGACCCAGCTGTAGCTAGAGTTTTCCTGCCTGGCCCACAGTCAGGACAAATCTCTCTCACCTGCCAGTCCCACAGCCGCTCAGACCCAACCAAGTAAACACAGAGACTTATATTGCTTACAAACTGTATGGCCATGGCAGGCTTCTTACTAACTGTTCTTATAGCTTAAATTAATCCATTTCCATAAATCTATACCTTGCCACATGGCTCGTGGCTTACCGGCATCTTTACATGCTGCTTGTCCTGGCGGGGGCTGGCAGTGACTCCGCCTTCCTGTTCTTTTAATTCTCTCTGTTAGTCCCGCCTATACTTCCTGCCTAGCCACTAGCCAATCAGTGTTTTATTAGCAACACATTTGCCATACAGAACATCCCACAGCACCCAGCCATACCACTCTTGGGCATATACCCAAGGAATGCTGATTCATACCACAAAGATACATATCGGGGACTGTGGGGGTCCAGCCCCTCGATAGTCCCCTCCCAGGGTCCGGGAAGAATCTACAACCAGCTGATAATTAATCTTTGATGAGAAGAAATGAATCTATGTACACAAAACTCCTTAGTTCATACACTTTATTATTCTGTGATAGTTCTCTCTCCACACAGCTTCTATTCTGCTCTCATGTCTAGCTCCTTTCTCGCCTGATTTCTGTTTATCTACTGCTCCCTCTTAAGTTCTATCTTAATTCTCTCGTCTTAATTCTGCCTCCTCTAGGTCCTTCTCACCTTGTTCTTACCCAGCTAGGGCTTTGCCATCTGGCTCTTCCTCATCTTCCATCTCGTTCCTCTAGTACTCTCTTCTAGCCCTTCAATCTAGTTCTTCCCCGTCTCAGTTTGTTCCTCTCAAGTTCTTACCCATCTAATTCTTCCATTCTCCTTTCTCTTCTCCGTCCCTCGTGCCCTGGAAGTCCTGGTATATAAAACCAGGCTTCCAGGGTCAAACGGAGGGGTGATAACAATCACATTGAGAGGCAATAACCGTTAATTATCATTTGCAACCCCAAAGGGAAGTGACCAATGGGGAAATGAATTAACTAAAGGCTAAATTCGGGTAATATCTAAGAAGAGGGATCTTATGTGCTCAACTATTAAACCCTCAAACGTGATTAGTAGAAAATGTTAAGAATCTATAAGTTGCTCGGTCAATGGGAGAAAATAAAACTGTCTTCTTTTTTCCTGTGGCTCCTATCTGTCTGAGCTATCTGCCGTTTTTCTGCAGGGTGGGGGAAAGTGTGCTCAGTCACTAGGCAACCTGTGTACAGCTAGATGCCTTTGGTGATAGTTAAAGGGAGATCTGGAACTAGAGGTAATGTTTGGGAAAGCAGGAAGTAAAGCTTAATTGGCGCATCCGCCAGGCCTTCTCAAAAACTTAAGCCTGGATGCTTAAGTCTGTTCTTAGAAAATACGGAGGTATCTCTGATAAGATACTTTCCTCCATCTGGGGATGGACCTGGCTGGATGCTGCCAATGGTGATAATTAC